>OY284483.1:8959317-9167593 GCA_958336345.1 Dorcus parallelipipedus | reverse complement strand
TGTCTCCTACAATCAAACTATCTCGATTTTTTCTTGCTGAGACAATTTCACTGGCATCTTTAACCAGAAACATAAAACGTTAACTTTAAAAAGTTAGAAATAGCAGCAAACGAACCGATATACTTGGTTGACGTTTATTGGAAAATTTTTCAAACAGATTTCATGGCTACCGTTATTACGCAACACCACTTTTCATTTATTGGGCTTAAAATTTGCATGTTTTAATAAGATCAAAAATAAGCAATTAATCTACTATAGACAACATTTTTGCTCGAAAAAGTCACACTTACACTTTTATCTTTTAAATTACATCAAAAATAAACGGAAACACATTATTTTTATTTATTAAAGTGTAATGTAACAAAGACGTGTTTTTTAACGCGAATTTTCAATATTTCCTGAAAATACATCTTATCTGAAATAATATTTTTATGTTATTGGTATGTTTTTTAATGAACACAGATCAAAGAATGAGACAACATTTAATTTTCACTACTTTGTAAGAAAATCTTAATATTATGACAAAATAAAGTAAAATTTCAAATAAACGTGATTTTTGCTTGTAATTATTGTAAAATACTTTTTTAAGGCGTCCAGCTTGTTAATTATACTTAATTTTATTTGCGTACAACAAATCTTGAAGAAGACATGAATACTTTTCGAACTACCGCAATTTTTCATTTTTGGCGACTTAGATTTTTCAAGTTTCCAACCAAATTATGAATGATGAAGTTGATGTGAATACCTTGATTTTCATTTTGATTGATGCACAAACTAACCCCAATAAAAACTTTTCCAAAAAATCAATAATAAAAAAATTTCCCGTTTGTTACGAACTTTATGAATGTCACTGTATATATGTACAATAAAACAATTCTCTGCTACCGTTACGTTCCCCGTAATTTCTTTTAAGCCCACTTTCCCAAAATTATTAATAACCCGACTTTAAATAGAACACCGAAATTTTATGCTTACAAAGAAATTAACGATACCTGACACCAATGTTATACGAGCCTCGTTTAAATTGTCAAACACGTCACCCGAGCAAGCGGAACTCGTATATAATAATTACACTTAAACAATCAATTAATTAATTTAACGCTAAGACCGAATTCGTATGCCTGCATTATCCTGATTGGCCGAGCTTTCAGGCAAGTCAGGCAAACGGTCCTAAAAGAGCTGAAAAGGGTTCTAGGGAAATCGCAACAGGAGCAGAGAAATGCCTAGTAAAATTAATAAAATATATTAAAGTTACTTACTCATAATTACACTTAACACTAAATTTAACTTAAAAATAAGGGCACTGATGCCTAACCGCGACTTCTCCTACAGATCACCAAAATTGCCCCCTTTTCCAGCTAAAAGAATTTTTTAAAACATCGGGTCCCCACCTACGCTAGTTATTGCAAGTCGCATCACTTAATTGAACTATGATCAAACATGTTACCAAGTGACCGAATTAACGCGGTTGTCGTACTGCAAAGAATGATCGCAATTTACATGCTCAACTAAAATGTTTGTTACTCAATAAGTCGATAATTTTAAGTTTTCCAATTATGAAATTTGTCTTGCAACAAATTTCATTTCACATTTTCCAATTTGACTTTAAGGGATGCAGAAGCATTCTGCGTCAATAAATTTTTATAAAAACCGATAATAAAAAAAAATCCCATTTGTAGCACACTTTTTGAAAGACTGTGATATGGTGAATTCATAACACTAAGCCTCCTGAAGAAGCCTTTTAATGAAGACCAGTATCCCTCGACAGAGTTGGTGCAAGTTCCAGTATCAGGATCAATGAAACTCCTGGAGTGATTAACTGTTTTATGAATATATGGCGAGACACTTCCTAACCGTGACATGTTGGAATAACCTGCTACCTACCTGTAAGTTTGCAAATTTTGTGCGAAGTGACTTAAGTATCTCCACACCGCTCGGCTAAGCTCTTGGAGAAGGGAGGGTTCGACGAAACCCCAAATGCAAAAGGTGGGCAAAAATGATTTAAAATAAAAAGCACCAGCTGAGCACACTTGTTTATATTTAGCCTGCTCAAAATTCAAATAACTATAACTCAAACACGGAAAAGGGGGATCAATGAACAAGTAACACGTTAAATTAAATCCGTACCACAGATCGGTGCTTCGGTCACACATACGGTTTAGACGAACAACGTAAATAATGATTCACAACGACTCGGGTAACGATAAACGATAAAGTTGTACAATAACCACTCCGCAAGTACAAAGATAAAAGGGCTACTCCGACTTTGACCTCCTAAGATCCAGCGTCAGTGTCAATCAGATGTCCAACGTCAACAGATCGGAGCGTCCTCCCGCGGTGGTTAGCGAATTGGGCCAATGTTGCGGTAAGTGGGGAAACCGCCAGAAATGACGTCGTCTTGCAGGGCGAGCTTATTCTCAACGACGGGGAAGGCCAGGTGGCGGGGCTCAATTCGTTGACAAAAACCAACTCCTGACTTGCAACTCCTGCACCCGAGGGGACGACGATATTTCTCACCCAAATAAAACTACCTCAGCAAGCTGTCTTGAACTGGGGCTATATCTCAAACTTAAGCTTCAGCTGAAAGCCTCTGCTCGTACTAAAAGCCTAATGGAAGAAAATATGCGTTACGTTTCGTCGCAGTCAGAACAAAGCCGCAAGACATACCTGTTTGGTATTTCGACGACAGGCTTGGAAAGCTGTTTAGCTAGCTTAAAATTCTCTCCTCGTACGATAACAACAAATCTCGGAATAATCCGGTTCCGCCTCCTTCACAAAAGCCAGTGAACAGGGGCACAAACAGGGTTGCCAATCTCTAATCAGTCAATTCCCTACTCCAATGTTTAAAATTCCCGCTTTTACCCGCAGTCGAACTTTAAATTTCCCGAATAGTTTTTTCTTGGCTAACAATTCAAAATAAAACACAAAATACAATTCACAACATTTATTTTCTCCAAATGTTAACATTTACATGGTTTTATTTGGTTCAAATTTTATTATACCTCCTGCTTCGTGCACCCCCTCTTTGGTGAATAGTAATGCAAGAATTGTATCCGTATGCAGCTTATTACGATTTTCTATTGCGCCGGAATTGTCGAAAGCGAAAGCGACGTTTACCGTCAAATGTACTGAATGATAGAATTTGCTGTGTAATGCGCATGAGCAATACAATTTCAAAAGGTGCCAACCTGTCAAGCATTTAGATATAAAAGGTAGGTCCACTTCTTGAAAACTACGCGAATGATACTTTCTGATAAGTTGTAAATTGCAGCAAATGAAAAAAGTTGAGACGAGTCTGGAAAAAGTTAAATAAAAAGGTAAAAGAGACAAATCCCATTTTTACCCGCTTAAAAATTTTACCCACACAATTACTTAAAATTCCCGCCTTTCGGGAAAAATTCCCGACATTGGCAACCCTGGGCACAAAGGAGCTGTACTCACACACAAAATAAACGAAGCGAACGGCACAGCTTGCGATATGAGACTGGCTGCGGATGCATGTCGCGTTCTTCTCCCAACATCGGTTCAGACAGGAGTCGTTACTGAAGAAACACAGTTTAAACGGGGAAACGAGTGAGACGGAGCTATGTCGAATGCCTGAAATAACAGCAGATATGTTGTGAAATATGGTGCAATGCGACGATCGGCACGTAAGCCGTATTTCCCACGCTGATACAGGGTGTACGGAAAATTATTATGAATAACTTGAATGGATTTTTCAACCGTAACAAACCACGTCAGCAATCATTTCATATTTCGCTTCCTGGGCGGACATACTTTAATATAATTTGTTCAAGAGTATCAGAATTGCGATTGGGTATGAATTGGACTAATCCTTGTTTTCTAGTAGTGTCAAATAATCCAAAAACCCATTTAGCAGGTAATGCACTACCAGCATTATATTTCTGTTTTGTTAAAACACTTTCATCGACTTGCACAATATGATTCTCTCCACCTACATAAGTATTCTTGTGCAGCCTGTCCTCATTTTGCAACTCCAGAACCATGTTATGTACAGCACATCTCTTATTGGAACATGCATATTTGAAAAGAAGGATCCTTCTAATATAGAGTAGCCGCATTTACACCTTGTACAGTAGAACCAGTATCCCAAACTTTGATTTTGGTTCTTGTACAAGACGCATGGTCTTCTCATTGTCGATTTTTACATCGTAGAGAATTTCTTATTAAGTTTACTTGTTGTAAATATTGGAGAAGTCATCAGGGCAATTAATTTTGTTGTATATTTATAATATGCATCATTAATTGTAATTAACTTATTTAATTTGCAGTATTTATTTGCGGTAGCATTTGTTATATTTTAAATTCAAATTGTTTGAATTAACCAACTATAACTAACTGTAGAAAACAAAAATAACTAACAAATTTCTTTCTAAGATTAGGAAATCCAACCTTAAGAGTTACATTTGTAAAAAAGGAATATTTCTGCAATTTATGGATATTCCATCACGGTCAATGATATGGCCAAGGTAACGCAAACTGTCAACACAGAACTTGCATTTGTCCGGATTAATTTTCAGATTAGCGTCCCGGAGACGACGAAAAACTTCCTTTAAATGAAGCATGTGATCGTCCAGTGTCTGACTGACTACAATTATATCGTCCAGCTAGACGAATGCGTTTGGTTCAAGTTCCGGTCCTTTGACGTAATCAAGTAATCTTTGGAAAGTGGCGGCTGCGGAGTGTAATCCAAAAGGCATCACTTTGAATTGCATAAGGCCTTTTCCGGGTACAGTAAATGCTGTTATTGGTTTGCTTTCTGGAGAGAGAGGAACTTGCCAGTAGCCATTTTTTAAATCTAAAGTAGAGAGAAATCGGGCGCCTCTTAGTTTGTCTAAAGTGGCTTGGCCTTGTGGTAGTGGATACGCATCTTTTTCTGTCTTTGTATTGACTTTCCTGAAGTCCACGCAGAAACGGGGTTTACCATCGATCGATAAGTTTTACGTGGTGACGTATGAGATGTGTCGGATCGGTGACGTTATCAAATTTCTTCACTTCTTTGCTTATAAAATTCTGGAACATTTGTTCGGGCTGCTGAAATCTGTGTGGTCGGATATCACATAGCAAGTATTATTTTTGAGAAGTTCCGGGGGTGGATGTGGTATAGTAAGCTGAAGTTTGCTGATCAGGTCCATGCCAAATAGTAGCGGTACTTGTAAACAGGCCATTACGGAGAATTTATGTCGAATTATTCTGTTCTCAATTTTGAATTTCACGGGTATGTTTCCTTGTAAAGTGATTTCCCTTCCGTCTGCAAGACACGCTAAAGATTCCGTAGGTTGTTGATTTTGTCCATTCTGCTGGCACAGCTTGAATACTTCTTTGTTCAAATAAGACCTTTCAGATCCGGTATCAATCAATACGGAGAACATTTTGTTGGCGATCTTGATTCTAGTATATGGGCGGGATATATAGAATATTTTTATTCTCGGGGCCGGTCTTGGTTTTGTTACTGTCTGGCCTCTCTGGCGTTTTTCCGAATGTCTTTGACATCGACAGTCTTTTGTGAGCGTTCCGTCTTGACCACAAAAGGAAAAAATTGAATGGTTGACTGCAGTTATTGCGAAGATGTCTCCTCTGTTTACACCGCCAGCAGTGCGTGTTGCGGTTATAGGATGAGGTCACAGATGACACGTTGGGGTTGTTGACTCTACGTTCAGTTTTTACAGTAGGAGATTCGGTTTTTTGTGTCATCTTAAATCTTCATACTCGCGGGCACGATATATCAGATCATTTGTAGTTGAAGCATATTCTTATAAGTACGACTGATTTCTTCCTCCGCTGAAAAGTTTTCGGATCTTCGCGTCAGTGTGAGAATGTCTGTCGCGTATCTCAAAAACGGTTCGTTCTCTTTCTGTACTCGGTCGCGTATCTGTTGCTCGAGTTGTTCGTGTTGGAGTCTAGGTACATAATAACGCTTTAGGCACTTAACAAAATCTTGCCAATTGGACCAAGAAGCTTTGTTATTCCGGTACCACAACAGAGGCTCACCGCGAAGAAGTTCCGGTAGTCCTCGTAAGACGTGTTTTTCGGTGAGCTGATAGCTTTCTCGTAGCTCCTCAACTCTTTCAAGGAACGATAGCGGATCCTTCCCATCGAAATGGCAACCCCATTTTCGGTTGGTTGATGGTTTATAAGTAGTCGGTATTTTCTTGATTATGTCTAGACATAGTCGATGTCGGTTCTTCGGTTGCT
Source organism: Dorcus parallelipipedus (assembly GCA_958336345.1). Classification (NCBI taxonomy): domain Eukaryota; kingdom Metazoa; phylum Arthropoda; class Insecta; order Coleoptera; family Lucanidae; genus Dorcus; species Dorcus parallelipipedus. The sequence continues at coordinate 9,161,377 of OY284483.1, read as the reverse complement.
TCTGTTTCCATTTCAGTTTGTCGGGCCGTATAAATTTCCGGATTTCTTTGTGCCATTTTCCCTAGTCTTTTCCGCAAGTCTTCTACTGGTCCGTATGTTTCTAAATTATTAGCTTTTAGCTCTTCTATCAATTGTTCTCTTTTTAGACTGTGTATCCACCGTTTCATACTAGAATAGTCACGTATTTGAAAACACTGAAATTTTATGTTTTCCGTTTAAAAATACACTGGTGTTTACAATTACAGGTATCTAGTTCGCGAACGGATCACTGGGGTCGGTGTGTATTCTGGTCACTGGAATCGGTGTGTCATCGGTTGCTGGGATTGATGTACACTCTGGTCACTGGGGTCGGTTTTTGAACGGTCCCTGCTCGGGCGCCATGTAACGGTTCGTCAATCTTCGGTTTGGTCTGTAGTTGCTGATCGACGCTTTTATTTCTGAACCTGGACTCCGACGAGCAAACCTGAACCGCCGTCAAGCAGAGCAACGATCAGCAACTACAGACCAAACCGAAGATTAACGGACCGTTACACCTGTGCTAGCACAATTCTCTTTAATTTTGCTTTTCTTAACAAGGCTTGGGTTCGTATATTTGAAAAACCAATAGTTAATGAATTTTTTTGTTTTTGTTTTAAAACCTGGTAAATTTTTCTTTTCTTATTTTCAAATTTTTTGATCTAATTTTATTAATTAAATTTTTATGTGATCGCCTTTGATCTGTTTCCAAACTTCAAATTAATTTCCTGTGCTTGCGCAACTAGATATCAGTTTCTCCTTTGGTTGAAACAAACCAATGCTCTCGTTTAGTGGAAGGTCAATCTTGTTTGCACTCTTTTGCTTTCCATTTGTTTAAAAATGTCTTTAATTTTCCTCTTCCTTGCTTTGTTTAAATAATTTGACTATTGGCGAAATTGCATTCAAGCCAAAGTAAATTATTTTGTCGATTTAAGTTGTTTCTTTACTTTTATAATGTTTTTGTTAAATAATAAAGAGTTTAATAAATTAAATTAATCTTCTATTGTTTTAAAATAATTTGTTTTACAATTAGATGAAACATTTGAATAAATTTTTAAAGAAAATTTTCAACAAATTAAAATAGATTTTGCTCTCAGAATTTTACGTCTATTCCTCGTCGAGTTCAAGCAATAAGTTATCATTCCCTCGCGCGAAAACTCATTCCCCCCCTTACTTTGTTTCAATCCTGTTCAGACACGTATTAACTACGCGTGCGTCTGGACTGTTAATATACTTACCTTGACCTGACTACCTATCATGTGTTTACAATTACGCGTTATGAAAATGTGGAAAAATCTTATCTATTTTTCATACAAACTTTATCGGTAAGTATCTTAATTTACTTAATCATTTTCATACTTCCAACGACATTCTCCAACGTAAGTATTCACGTAAGTATTCTTCGCTGTAAATCTTAAAATTAATGTAACAAAAATTCCTAACCTAACAATTTTCAAAACATTTTTCTAAATACAACTGAAAATTAATTCTTTGGCGCACCACACTTTTTTAAAACTCAACAGGCCTTTCTTTATTTAGTCTTTCACCTAACATATCACTAATTTGGTTTATGTTTTTAGATGCTGCTCCAACAGATGTCCATAATCCACTTGAACGTCTTGCACCTTGGCTGCATTCAACCGCACCCGACGTCCGTCGGGCAGATACACTAAAGGCCTTTTTCTCCCGGAAGTCTACTCCTTTACAGGCCAAAATCTCGCCGTGAGGGGCCCTTTTGTTTTGGTGTGATGTTTGTTCATCATGTCGCAGAACTCGTCCCATGAAGATTTTTGTCTTGTCTTCCACCCATTTCCTGTCTCCGGAAGACACGTTTAACTCGACTTCACCCTCGGTATTTTGCATTGTTTTTTTTTTTAATATATACTTTTACTTGTACTTTTGCTTGCTTGACTAAAGAATTTTGAAAATTGTATACAAAACTGATTCGTAACTCTCTTTCTCAAATGTTTCTCTTTCTATTTTAGTATTTTATTTACAATTTACTTATGTGATAATTAAATATCACCGCTGTATGTTTATCCAGTGGAGAGTTCCCAAGTGAATGTAAACAGGCGCACATAATACCAATACCTAAAGTTAGCAAGCCATCGGAAATTATACAATTAAGTCTAATTATCATTTTGCCAGTTTTATCTAAAGTATTGGAAAAACTTGTAGCTACCCAGCTAATCAATCATTTGTCTAAATTTTCGTTATTACCTGCATTCCAATCTGGATTTCGGGCTGGATACAGTTGTTTTACGGCTTTGGCTAACATTTTAAATGATGTTCTTAAGGCCACTGATGATAGTAAGCTTACTGTGCTTGCACTTCTTGACTTTTCCAAAGCCTTCGACGTAATTAATCATGATTTCCTTTTAAGCATATTCAGCCCCTTTAAAGTTTTTGCTAAAACTTCAAAGAAATTGTACACTTTGGTCGCACCTTACAGATTCAATGCTCTGTGCTTTCTTGATTGACAAGCTGTGCCTACATCTAAAAGCAATGAACCATTCTACCCGGGTCTTTGAATCTATATCGGATGTTGTTTTGTCTGATGTAAAGTTAAACCAGATCCAAAACTTCGTGCCGAGATAAGCCAAATCCATTTTTGTCCATTACTTTCAAACAGTTCACTATCTCTTCTTCTTCAGTAGCAGACAAGAACGATTCAACACCGCCACCGCCCTTACCATTTCTGGAAGTGAATCCTTTAACATGTGTGCCCAGAATATGGTGTTTTAGTGTAGACCTAGGAATATTGTAGAATGTAGCTGCTCCTATGGGTCCTATTGCCGTTTCTAATGTCACCGATGGCTTTTTCCAAGTTCTCTTCTGAGTAACTTACGCCAGATTCTCTCTGGGTTTTTCTGCCGTATGTTCTCACTATTGTCTGGGGAAGAAATTAATTTAAAACACAAGGAAAAAATAAATAAAATGACTTCAGTAATGAATTTAAAAAATATAATAATGATGGTAATGTGCTTGGGATAACTAGGTCCGAGGTGGGTCCAGATACCCCAGATATCCCAAGCACCTGGTCCACTTATCCCATTTTTTAAAAATTTTGGGGGTAACTGGGTCCTCCCACTCAAGCTTATAACCTAAAAGAGAACACGTGCTGGCAGTAACATTTTAACTTCCAATTTATGCTGAATTAACTATAATGTTGATAATACATAAGATATTTCATAAACTTAAGATGACACCACGTTATGGAAACCGTTCACTACAAAATTCAAATAATTCTTACACGAAAGCCACAAAACTGATGCCGGTATTTATAGCGGTTCCTCAAGAATGAGATTGTTGTAATGCAACTGCCCAAGGCATTCTAAGGGGTTCCTCATTCAAGGAAGCCTCGAGGAAGCACAATGGGAGGGAAACGCCTTTGTCCTTCAATGCTGCCAACCGCTTGAAGTGAAATTCCCCTCACAAGTTTTATGGAAAGAAACCCTTGGTTCAGTTACCCCCTGGACCCAGATACTCCAACTGACCTTAATAGCTTCAGCCAACTCAAAAATACTTTTTCCACATTATTAACACAACGAGCTTTTACTAGACTTTCCAGTTCTTTCAAGAATTTCTTGATTCTTATTTATAAACTCATCCTTTTCAGTTTTTGGAGAACTTTTTACACTATTTACATTCTCTGCATACTTCAGCTGATTTATTCAACTGTGTTTGTGGTTTCTGGGTAACTGTTTTCTTTTTTACTCCAAACTTTAGAGTTTTTGATGTAATTCCTGTAACAAAAAATGAAGCTAATTTTCTATTTTCACTCCATTGAATGACTTGCAGAAGAAAAATACTGTCTTTTAGGTATTTGAAAAGGATATGAAATAATTACGATTTTAAATCTGGAGATTTTTAGTTTTTCTTTTCAAATACTTTGAAAATGGTAATTTTCTTTTACAGATCATTCATTGGAATAAAAATGCAGGACTGTCTCCCATTTTATTGACTTCATAATGTCTTGAGTTGATTGTAAATCCGCAGCTCAAAAAACAAATTGAAGGCATTATTCCAAAAACCAGACAAGTCCAAAAATGATAATTGTCAGAAACTTGAAAAACCACTCTGGCTTTCTTTGTAATGCAAGGAAAAAATTATAAATTTTTATATGGTTAGGTCCCATTGATAACTTCATGTAGGTGTTATAACAAATTTCTACTAATGATATTTTTGAGAAAAAAAATAAAATTCATTGGACTGGTTTTTGCAGAAAGTCATTACTAATACTTTTAGTTTCTAATATTTTATTGCTCATGTAACGTTATTACAAAAAAAGTAAATTAGCTATTACAAAAAATGCTATTCACAATCTAACAGTCTCTTAGTTATCTTCACAACCATCGGAATTGTCGTCGTCATCAATCTCAATGTTTGCCACTTCAGATGCATCTTCAGAAATATTATTATTCGAAGCCGGATCCTCCAATAGAGACTCATAGTACTGGAGGTGAAGTGGGTTTTCAAGGAACCTTATAAGCTCTCGTAGGTTTGTTACTTTTGCGGGTTGTATTCCTGGAGGTGAGTGGTAAAGTTTTCGCATTTCGAGAGTATTTACGTTGCCTTTGAAGGACTTATTCACCACAATATGCCTTTTCCAAGATCCATAGTACGATTTTCGCAGGTTGGCATGGATGTCATGTTTGTCGAACATCATCATCCTTACTTCTTGAAGTTTCAGTGGAGGCTTAGGTGTTTTCAAGAAGAAAGGTTCCACAGCGCTCTTAATATCAAAGAAGTTTTTGTGGGTCATTATCTTTAGTTTAAATGGCGAAGGATGTTTTCGTGCATTCTGTACTACTTCGTCCTAATGTTCTGGCAGTGCTACTATATTGACTTTCTTTTTCTTGTTTCCGACTAGACCAAAGTCCTGATCATTCGGGTATAGCTATGTCCTCTTATAGGAAAGAGGTAGGTAACTCTCTTGAAAATCTTCAGGACATGAACTAAACAGTACAAGAACTGGACCATTGTCTTGTTCTTGTTTTGTCCCGGACAGCCGTCAGAGATCAATACAAGTTCATCATGTCTTTTATTATCTGGAAGGTTGTTTCTTGAGTCCAGCAGCATAAATGTCACTTCGCTTGCACCCTTTTTTGCCTCATTCTCAAGGTAACGATACATTGTCACAGAATCATCTGATAGATCATGAACCCCGAACACATTAAACCACAACTGCCGTGAATAGTAAACAGGACCACTTGGAATGTGTGAAAGAGGAAGGTTTTGCATGAAATCAAAAGACAAGCATGTTATGCTCCCTTCCTTAGCCTTCATAATGAATTTTCTTTTTCTTTCTTGAAAGCTTTCGCTTTTTTAGATGAAGAGTTCTCTCTATTATATATCGAGACTTTAATAATTCGTCATCTGCAGCTGCATTCAACTTTTGCTGAAAGGAATCGCAAATAGCACATGTATCTGACCTCGGGTAACCAAAATGAATGTTAAAAGTATTGAAAATTTTCCAGTATGACTTATAAGGAATGTTTATCTGATACAGCTGAAGAAAGTGTTTATGCATGACAGAAATACTCAAATCCTCAGGAAGGTATCTCCGGTGGGGATTATCCCTGAGTGAGTAGTGAGATTTTCTTGCCTGGTATGAATTAATGTAGTTCTCCACAAGATGCTTTATGCAAACAGGCAACATTCTAGGTCTAGACATATGTTTTCCTTGTTTACTTCTAGGAGACTTTCCAGTTAATAGTAAGCTTTGCTGTAGTCTGGTAAGTCTGTTCTTCGAAATGCCGTGGAAGCTTAAGAAAGCTTTGTGACATATAGGAATATCTTTACCTTCACTACGGATTTTGTAAGAGTAAGTAGCAGCATGATCTTTCCTTGTATTCGGGTCATCGTTCCTTGGACGTTTTCTTGCAATTAGGCCCAGAGCTATTAGTCCACATAGATGTGAGTCTTGCTCATCCTTTGTAGCCAGGTTGTTAAAGTCATCCAAAATTTTGTTTTGTTTATCAATGTCTACCTTATTGAAACATTGAAACCTTGAGCATCTGGAAAAATAAAACTATTGTAAATTATGTTTTTAAGGATATTATGATACTAATACAAAATTGAACTACCTGAGTTAAGTCAATTTATTCAACAACAAAATTAGCCTACTTCAAGTTCTTTTTTGTAATTAATCAGTGTCTCAAATCGCTAAACTCATCTACTCTTCCTTTCTTGGCGATAAATCAACCAAGTTAACTGTCGACAGCCAGAAAGCATAATTTGAAAGACACAATTCCTCACCTGTTTAAATACCTACCAACTGACGATAGATAGCCATTGAGATTGATGAAGTATTAAAAATAATAATAGCGATTATACATACCTGCAATCTGCACCAATTATTCGCTTTGGAACAACATTTCCAACGTGGTTTACATGTTCCTCGCCGTGTACTTTTTTATCTCGAATGATACACTCTTTTTTCGCCTTTTTCTGACGCTTTTTAGGCCACTCACTGGTATCCATAGTAATAATAAAATTAACACCAGAAAATATAACAACTTTACCTTTTAAAAACTTGTCAAACACATGTAACATCAGTAACCACAGCACACTTATAGAGAACTGTAAAACATAACAAGTAAGTGGAGAGGGCAACAAACAACACATATGTTTGACTGAAAAAGACCCGGACTTGTCTGACTTTTGCAGGAAACAAGTGGGACTTGTCTTGTTTTTGTAGAATCGTACATATTTTTCCGTGCAAAATCGTCGGACATGTCTGTTTCTTGGCGAAACAAACTATACCACTAGATAGCCATTGTCTTAAAGTATATAAAACTGCGACAACTTGTAAACCGGATATTTTGGACTTGTCTGGTTTTTGGAATAATGCCTTCAATTATATTGGGATATGCAAACCCATTGTAGAATTTAATTTAGAATAAAAAAATACAGGATGTAATGAGTTTATTAAAAGCCCAGTAACAGAGATGAGTGTAGAGTAGTTCAACAAGGCTTCTGTTATAATCTGGCACAATTTCCTCGTGTTATGGGTGCCCTTGATTGCACTCCTGTTAAAATACAGTCACCAGGTATACTCTTCAAGTAAAATTGCCTTTTTTTAAAACATATTTTCTTAGGTAGTGATGATGCAGAAGCCTTTCGTAATAGAAAGTCATATTTCTCCATAATTGTCCAAATGGTGTGTTATTCAAACTTGAGAATTGGATGTGGGGGCTCGATGGCCAGGGTCTGCCCATGATTCAACCATATTTAATCATAGTCAACTGAGACGCCGTTTTGACAATACTTTATTACTTGGTAAACTATAAATTGATCAGTCATCTTTTATTTTACATTGCAAGAGACAGTGGTTATCCCAGTAAAAGGTATTTATTTACACCGTTACTGCAGCCAATTACACCTTCAGATCACCAATACAACCGAAGGCACATTACAACCCGAAACACCATTGAAAGGTATTTTAAAATGTTAAAGCGACGTTTCTAGATGTAGACTGAATATAGAAACAGAAACAGTACAAACTGTTATTGTGGCTAATGCTGTTCTCCAATATATGGAGATCTTGAGCCTCCAGCGATCCCAGATGAGTTAGATGAACACGAGATGAATGTTTTAACGGACAAATTCCTAATGTGCCCCCACCAAATGAATACAGTGCAGTAGAAGGAAATCTTATAAGACGACAATTTATTGATAATTATTTTAATAGATTTAAAAGAAAAAATTACATGTGTTAATAAAAAGTAACATGTTAACATATTAATGTCTTTGTAATTGTGCTAGTAATACTTGTTTTTGTAAGTTAAATAGCTCTCATTCTCGTTCATCTTCCTTCCTTCCTTCCATCCTTCCAATATAACATTTGTGTGTGAAGTAATTCCCTTTCTAATAGAGCTTTTTCTGTTTCATGTACACTTGTTGCTTCTGCTTCTTCACAAGCTCTAATTGCAGTTTTGCATTTCATAAATCTTCATATGCTTTTGGGATGTATTTGTTGTTGGTTTTCGTCTGCTAAGGCAAGCAGAGTCCTTGATGACACTTTGTGAATGAATGTTCTGAAATTAATGATTGGTATAATAAGTTCTGTCTCATTATTTCGATTACTTTACAGTCAAAGGCGTTTTTGGATGCTCTTTTGGTTTGGCAAATGTTGTATCTGGTATTTTTGGCGTTGGCAAATTATCTGCGAGCGGTAAAATGTCTGCATTATTTACCAATTCAAGTATTTCATTATCAGGTTCCTGCAAATAATTGTGTTGAAAATAAATCATGAAGTAAAATAGAATAAAACACAGTACCTATTTGTGATGATGTTATACTCACAATAAAATGTGATTGACATCACCATTCCAATCTGCTCGGTAATCCGTGAACCGTTTTCTTATTTATTATGGAGATTGTCAATTCTGTTAGAGATTCATCAGTCTCATCGTTTATATCATCTTGGGTATCTCTAACGTCACCACCTGTTTTCTTTATTTCCTATTTTTCATTGGCAGAATATTTTCTGACAATTCTTTTTTGTCTTAGAAATTTTTTAGGTTCTGGAAATACTTCCGCCTAGGCATTGTGCAATAAAACTATTTGTAATTAACGTCCAAGTTTCGTTTTTGATTGAAATTCTCTCCTTCCTGTTGTTTTCTTTTGAAGAACTTGAATCTTTCGTGTACTACATTTTTTCTTGGATTGCAATATTTCTCAAATTTTTCAAGCTCATTATTTAATTTCTTCTTATTTTCTTCAGCTAGCTTAAAGCTTAAAGGTATTGTATAAATCTATACCTTCCTGTCCAATATAGTTCAGTAGTATTGCAACTTTTATTTCATCAGGTTTATCTTTTTTACCCGTGACAATTAGATATACTTCTAAGTTTTGTCTAAACTTCTTAAAGTTCTCCGAGACATTTCCCATAAAATTCATAGCTTGTGGTACCTTAAATTTCATTTTTTTACACTTAACGCTTGTCCTCGTGTTCTTGTGTCTGTTTCCCGCCTAACTTTTTCACTTTACTTCCGAGCTTTCTTGTTTTATTTCTTTTACTACTGGGTTCCGTCTTTTTTCCTTCTAGTGTTAGCATAAGTGTCGCAGCGCCATGTTTTATATGTTACACAGGTAAGTATTAACTGTTAATATAAATAAAATAATTTTATACTAACACGTTTATTCATTTATATCATCTAATACAGTAGTGACCCCTACATTGCTAGAGAAAGTATTTATGTTATACCACATCCTTACATCCCTAGCGTACCTAACTATTTTATATGATACAACATTAAATAATAATTTAAAAAAAAATGAAAAAAAAAATTATTATTTTATGGAACCACCATTCCGTTTCAACACATCAGCAAGCCTTAAGCCGCATTTATATTGGTATAGTTAATTGTACCAGTAACTGGTACCAGTAACTAGTCTACCAGTTGACTAGCCCAAGCCCAAGGTAAGTAGGTGTCTACACATAAAACTATTTTTTCTATACTAGTATTACTAGTCGCAGTTTTGCAGTGGAGAAGTTCTTAATCTTCGCTCTTGCATCCGCTACTGTAAAGCTCTCCAGTCCTAACTCAACGACAAATTTTGTGTAGTACCGCTAATCGCATTTGATTGTTTCGATATACAGTAAAACCTCCATAAGTCGAATCTCAAGGCACCAGAAAATTACTTCGAGTTATAGAAATTTCAAGTTGAAGAAAGAGATTTCAGTTATATACAGTGTGCAAGGATATCAATAGATAGATAGATAGATATTTATTGTGAAACATAGTTTCAATGTCAAGTTAGTAAATTTTAACTTACAGAAAATTTCGAGTTGTGGAGGTTCGAGTTATAGAGGTGCGACTCTATAGGCTTTGTTACATTGCAAAGGCACTCATGTTCCCTATAAAGATCAAGAAATTTAACTGTTTCCCCTCATTTTGAATAGAAAAATTAAATAATATGTAATAATACGCAAATTTATATTCAACACGTTCTCATGGTAGTAGGTAGCTACTACCCACTGTGGCACAAAACTATTTATGTTAGGCTGTTAAAATTTGCCACCTGAAAGCCTGCAAGCGACTCGAGCATGAACGTTGTCGTCATATCAACGAGTGGTCATATCAACGTACATAAATAAGTTGATCAGTTGTTTTAAAAAATATAATGTTAAATAACTTGTTATTCTTCGGTTGAACATTAAAGGAGTTCTGAAGCATTTTGTGTCTTTTGGAATAATCAACACTTCTATTAAAGTATAACCAAGCATTTCTGCTAAAAGGTTATGGGCCCAGAATAAATTCGTGGCGCAATTGTACAGACTCGACAGTGCGTGATATAAATGAGTACGAGCAGCGTTGCACGAATTGAACAATTAAATAAAGATAATTTCGACACCTGGAAAATCCAGGTACGAGCCATTCTGATCAAAAATGACGCCTGGGAATACGTCAGTGGCCTACGAGTGAAGCCTGAGGATACCGACAATAATGCACAAGAAATTGCTCAGTGGATCGAGAGAGACTTGAAAGCACAATCTGATATTGTCCTAGATGTGAGTCTATGCTATGAGTCCATCCGTGATCAAGCTAGTAAAAGGCTGCAACACTGCACGGGAAATTTGAACGAAACTGGAGGAGACCTGAGTCGAAAGGACCGGTACGAAAAGCTGCTTTGTTAATTCGACTGATTTCTCACTAGATGTTGGACGGTGACGACATACGCGAAAGTTCGCAAGAATTTCTTGACATTTTCGTTGTGCAATCTCATCACGAGATGATTTCCAACACCCGAGACATTACGTGTCAAGATCCTGGAGGAATATGACATGCGGAAAGACTGCGAAGACAAGGCATCTAAGCAAATTGCTATGGTGGCCGGTAAATCGACATTCAAAAGAAGAAAGCCGAAGAAGGACACGATTGAAAAGAATGAAGCTTCAAACAAAATTAAATTAAAATACTTTAAGTGTCACAAGGTAGGTCACAAGGCGAGAGATTGCGGAATTCTGGACAAGGCGAGACAACAATCCGCAAATCACATCGGAAATGTCAGTTTGTACGTCGCACCAAGTACGAACGCATTCGGAACCGTTGAAAATGTGTGGCATGGTGAATGGTGTATCGATAGTGGGTGCACGTCGCACATGTGCCATGACATTGACGAATTCGAAAAAATTGACGTTGCCGAACGAGGAAAACTAAACTTGGCGAGTGGTGCCCACACGGAAATCGCAGGGAAAGGTGTTGCTTCGTTAGTGACGGACGTTGAGGAAAGCAAAAGGCTGGTACAATTAGGCCCCCATACACGACGAGACGCGGTCGGCCGACCATGTCGACCGACCGGCCGACCAAGTTTGACATACCACGACCGCGGTCCGGGTCTGTGAGTGACTCGATTTAAAGTGTCCACACACACAAATACACAGCCCTTCATTTTTCTAACGATCAGTTCCTTCACTGACACGGACCCTTGGTTAGTGGCAAAATATTTTGAATTTCTACATACCGGGTAGCGCGACCTGGTATTTTAAGCAGATCTAAAATACTTCGCGACAGTCTTTCGTACCTTACTTAAAAATAACATGAGTGAATTACAAAAAAAGAAGAAAATTGCTGCCATGGCTTTATGTTTTGTACAACTTGTGAAAGAAAATAATTAAAAGAAAAGAAAAAGAACAAAATGGGTAAAAAATTGGATTTCACAACGAGAAAGATATGGTCATATGTCGTTAGTTCGTGAACTTAGACACAATGAACATGACGATTTAAAAAATTACTTTCGAATGAGTGGTCCAGTTTTTGACGAGTTGCTAGGTACGTATTAAGTTTAATAATAATTTTTTTTTCTGTAGACAACTTAAATACTTGTTTTGCTTATAGGATTACTGTATCCACTTTTAAAAAACCAGGATACTGTTATGCATCAATCAATTCCTCCAGAAGAGCAGCTAATTGCAACTTTACGGTATTTAGCTACAGAGCAGTCATATGAAAGTTTAAAGTTTTCAACGGGTATAGCACCTCAAACTTTGGGATACATGATACCTGAAACGTGCATGGCTCTGTGTAAGACTTTAAGGAATTATATAAAAGTTAGTACTTGATTCTAATATTAATTTATTTATTATTCAACTAACACAAACTCATGTAACATATTATTAAAAATTATTTATAAACTATCACTTGATGCATTACTGTAGTAATCTGTAAGTGGCGAATATGTAGATGTAGATGATGATGCACCAGAAGATGTAATTGGCGGTGGAACTGATTGTTGATACTGTTGCCAAGAATTTAGTGTGTTTGAAGAATATTGAACTGTAGAAATAGCTTGTTTGTTATTCTCTATTACATCAATATGCTCATGAAGCTTATTTAGTAGTCCTAATGTACAAACTTTATGCATGAGACTTTCCACAAATATTTGTTGATCTCCATTCATTTTTCGCAATTTAGCTGCGAAAGATATACATGTTGCATCAAACTCGTCCTGCCTGTCTGGGGTAGATAATGTTTTAGTACATGCTTTCATGAAGTCATTTAGTTCTGGATTGGATGCTTGTTTTTTTCTTTCTTTTTTGAAGTGGTTGTTTAAATTCCTAAAAAAATATATTAATTTAGGTACATTTTATTGTAGGTGCCTGAAACAAAAGAAGAATGGAAGCAGGTATCTTTAGGCTTTAAGAATCGTTGGCAAATGATTAACTGTGGAGGTGCCATGGACGGCAAACATATAAGGATTACTCCACCTCCTCAATCTGGCGCTCTGTATCGCAATTATAAAAATTTTTACAGCGTTGTTTTAATGGCTGTTGTCAATTATAATTATGAGTTTATCTACGTGGATGTAGGCAAACAAGGCAGAATATCTGATGGTGGTGTATTTGATGCAACTGTGTTTGGTCGCCGCTTGAAGAATAATTCTTTAAACCTGCCTGAATCAAATGAAAATGAAGAAGAACTAAATTTTGTCTTTATTGCTGATGACGCATTTCCACTTCATGCCAATATTTTGAAGCCATTCCCACAAAAGAATCTGACTAAGGAGAAGCGTATATTCAGTTATAGAATATCACGTGCAAGGAACGTAGTCGAAAATACTTTTGGACTTATTACTTCAGTGTTTCGAATATTACACACTCCTATTAGTATTGCTCCAGGCAAAATCAATTATGTTGTGTTAGCTATTTGTTATTTACATAATTTTTTGAGAAAAACTAGTCCCTCTTACACTAACACAGCAGCATTTGACATTGATGTAGCAAATACAAATGAGACAATACCACCATTAGAAGAGAGAGGTACCGAAAATTCACCTAGTAATGCAAAAACAAATCGAGAAGCATATATGGACTATTTTAATGGCAAAGGGAAGGTGTCCTGGCAAGAGGAAATGTTACAAATCGGTAAAAGCTAAGAATATGAAAATAAAAGCTAATAATAGGATTGTAAGCTAAAGTATTTACCGTTTGTTTTAATGTCTCGACGGAAATATTTTCTTCCGCACTATCTTGCTGATCGACCTCATTTTCCACATCATCAAGTGGAGGTGTAGTTTGTACACTGTCAAGGGATACCAGGGGCACATCTTGACCTTTTGTAAAAAGCAGTAAATTGTAGTACCTACAATGAATTTCAATAAATAATAGTAATTACAATTATTGGTATTTTAGCCTTACCATAGTGTTGACGTAAACCTCTTCCGCTCCTGATCCACTTTTGTTATTTTCAGTTTTTTTACACTCTCTCCTGAATGCATTTCTTATATTTTGTATTTTAGTTTTAACATCTTTTTCGGTCGCATTATTATAATTTTTGCTTTTTAAAAACGATACCAACTCTTCATATGCTTCCCTCTTGAGATTCTTATTAACATAATCTGGATCTTTAATTTTCCATAAGCATGGTCGTTCTCTATATAGTTCAATAAATTCTGACAAAATTTCTTTTGTCCACTCCATTGTTATTATAATATTACCGCAAATAACCTAAATTTACGAAATAAACTGCTAAAATAATATTTAAAATGTATTTTTCTAATAACGACCAACGACAACGTGTGTACGTCTGTTAGGCACTCACAACAGACTTGCAGCGACTTGTTCGTTCAGTGACTAGACATTTCACCGACCAGATCTTTAGTTCGCCACTAACAGACGTGTCAAAATGACAGATTTGGTCGGCGACATACCAGATCGCTCAAAATGTCGCTTCGTGTGTGGGTGCCTATTCGGTGACACATTATTCATTCCGGATTTACGTACAAACCTCATCTCCGTCGGAAAAATCACCGACAAGTGATACAAGGTGACTTTCGACAAGGAAAAAGCTACCGTGATTGACGACAAAGGAGGTACAATATTTGTTGCAGAACGAGCTGGCGGTCTCTACTACGTGCGAAGCAGGAATAATGAATGCAGAAAGGTCGAAAGAGCATATTGCGAAACGAATGCACCAAAATCAGGTAGCCTGTATGACTGGTACATACGTCTTGGTCATCTTAACATGCAGTCACTACGCGAAGCCATCAAGCACGGCACAATTCAGGGCGTTCATGTTGACGACATTCGTAAGGACTTCGACTGTGAAGTATGCGCTCAGGGGAAGATGACGAGAACTCCGTTCCCCAAAGTATCAAACAGGCAGTCACAACTATGAAGTATTATTCACTCGGATGTGTGTGGACCAATGCGGGTTGCCTCTCACGGTATAAGTCGTTACTTTGTCACTTTCATTGACGACTACTCTGGCTGGTGCGAAATAAAGTTCATCAATCGTAAGAATCAAGTCTTTGAAGAGTTTAAGAACTTTAAGAAATTCTTAGAAACCCAAACGGGAAGAAGGATCAAGTGCATTCAATCGAACAATGGACGTGAGTACGTTAATAAAGAATTTGACAACTTTCTTCAAATGAATGGCATAAGACGACGCCTTACTGTGCCATACAATCCAGAGCAGAACGGTACAGCGGAGAGGCGAAACCGGACCCTGATGGAAACTGGTAGATGTTTTCTGTTACAAACAGGAAGCCTCCGAACATTTCTTACCTCAAATAGTTTGGTAGCGAAGTGTACCTCTTGGATCAAACCCCAAATAAAAGCAAACTGGTCCCACGATCGAACAAAGGTAACTATATTCATCGAATACAGCCTAGAATCAAAACCTCGATGAATTTTCTTCTGATGAATATTCACGAGGGGAGCCGGAAGCGACCGGTAACAGCAATTCACCAGATGATCTGAGTAATCATTTCATCGAAATTCCACTAAATCGCCGCCATAACGACCCAGAGAAGAGTGTAGACGCAATAGAAAATCGCATGCAACAGGCGGGCACCGAGAAGGATGATATTGAAGTTTCTACACAGAAATTTCCTCCTACGTATGAGACAGAACAATCAGAAGAGCCTTGCGTTACGCCAAAAATAAAGTACGGTCCAGGAAAACTCCAAGAAAACTGTTAACCAGGGAGACCTCGAAAGGTATATCAGACGATCAACAACAATGGGAAGGAGTACGCCGACAGTGCTTTCCTTTCTGAAGTTCCTCTTTGTCAGGCTATATCCGGGCCGGAATCGGAAGAATGGTTTCAGGTCATGGCAAACGAGGTCGGAGCTATACTCAAGAACGACACTTGGGAATTAGTGAAGCGTCCAGAAAAACGAAGCGTCGTGGGAAGTCGCTTCATACTTCGCAACAAATACGGCACCAACGGGACTCTAGAAAAGCGAAAGGCAAGGGTCATCGCCAGAGGATTTTCACAACAACCGGGCAGGGACTTCTATGAAACTTATGCTCCGGTGCCTTGATTGAGTTCCATCCGGCTGGCACTGGCGATTGCAGCACACAAGAAGATGTCGATACGACAATACGATGTCACGACTGCATACCTTAATGGCACACTAGGTGAGGAAATCTTCATGGAGGCGCCAGATATGCTGAAAGAAGTTTTGCATCGTATAGTTATGTCTGGAAAATTTGACCGTGATATCGTTTGTAAGGCACAAGTTGCACTCAGTAATCTAGCAATCGGAAACCAAGTCTGCCGAATGAAAAAGGCCCTCTACGGTCTCAAGCAGGCTGGTCGTGCCTGGCACAAGCGATTAGACAAAGAATTGTGCGAATTAGGAGCAACTCCAACGAAAGGAGATCCATGTGTTTACGTAAAAGGCAAGAACAACGACCTCATGATTATAGTCGTATACGTAGACGACATTTTAATTATGTCCCGCAACCTCGAACAGATCAAGTGCTTTGGAGCAAACATTGGAAGAAGATTCGACGTGAAGGATATCGGGAAATTGAAACGATGCCTGGGCATGGATCTTTCTGAAGATAGCGAAGGTATAAAAGTTTCTCAAAAAACCTATATTAATGATCTTTTGCAGCGTTTCGGAATGCAAGACTGCAAACCAATGTCGACGCCTCTCGACGTCGGTACGAAGTTGACGAAAGTATATTCCTGGACAGAAGCTGATTGTCAGAAACCACCCTATCGTGAGCTGGTAGGAGCGTTACTTTACCTTACAGTGGCGACTCGTCCGGATGTGGTGTATATCGCAAGCCGACTCAGGCAATTCAACGATTGCTTCGACAAAACACACTGGATCGCAGCAAAGCGAGCATTGCGATATCTCAAGGGAACAGTGGATCTTGGTATCACCTTCAAGTATTGCAAGTGCAACTTCGAGGGTTTTGCAGACGCAGATTGGGCCGGATCCATCCATAATCGAAGGTCTTTCACGGAATACGCATTTATAATGAATGGAGGGTGTATTTCGTGGAATTCAAGAAAACAGAGAACCGTGGCTTTATCATCAACCGAGGCCGAATACATAGCTCTCTGTGAAGCCTCCAAGGAAGCTGTACACCTTCGACGTCTTCTGGGGGAACTTGAGATCGACATAGATGTAGTCAGATTGTTCAACGATTGCTTCGGAGCCCAAAGGCTTGCGTCCAACCCATTATTCCATGCTCGGACGAAACATAAAGAAATTCATTACCACTTTGTTCGTGAGGTCATCGACGCAGGTGTTATCGGCCTTCATCATTTGAACTCGGATAGAATGCCAGCTAATGTTTTGACTAAAGCCCTAACGAAGCACAAGCATGAAAATTGTATTGAACTTCTAGGATTGATCAGAAACAGGTAGCATTGCTTTCGTCGAGGGGAAGTGTTAAAATTTGCCATCTGAAAGCCTGCAGGCGACTCAAGCATGAACGTTATCATCATATCAACGAGTGGTCATATCAACGTACATAAATAAGTTGATCAGTTGTTTTAAAAAATATAATGTTAAATAACTTGTTATTCTTCGGTTGAACATTAAAGGAGTTCTTATTACGCTGAAACATTTTGTGTCTTTTGGAATAATCAACACTTCTACTAAAGTATAACCAAGCACTTCTGCTAAAATAGGCGAGTTCAGAGATTAGTAGCGCGGACAGTAAAATTTTAGTGAAGTGGGGGAAGGTTAGTTGGTAACACGATACACATACAACGGTATGCTCTAGCGCATGTTAGCTCCATCTCTCTTGCACAATGTGACGTCACGTGGATTACACTGCGTACGATTCAATGCAAATGATATAGCTAGTCCCGGTTTAATTAATAAATTTAACTTCAGCAAATTCAACTATTGACTTAATTCAATCGATATATCGATACTTTTAGGGAAAGTGAAAGAGGAAATTAGCTTGCTTAATAAAGTTGAATTTTTAGGAAGACAAAAAAAAATAAGGCAGAAAATGGACAAATGAACAAAATTTTGGCACTAATCTATTTTTCATAATAAATATATATAGATATAATTTTTACTCACTGTTTGAATGTTTGAAGCAAAATAAGAAGAATAACAGTTTAATAAATGAACGGCACAATTTAGAAATATACAAAGGTACCTTAAGTGAATTATTTGCTTTTGTTGTTGGTAATTTTTAACATTTTCTTGTCAAGTTTGCGTTGACAGTTTTTAAAACTTATTTGTGCATTTAGCTCCCGTAACCTAATGTATGTTCGAGTTCTACTAAAATATAGAATCACTTCATATGGAATCGAATTGCTCGTGTCCAGTTTAGATACAGTCCGTTGAGCTAATTTTTGGAAAATTTGTTTTTCCTTTAACAAGGACGTTCCGTGCATGTCATAGAATTCCGCGTCCAGTATTTGGGCCACTGCCCAAAGTTCTTCATTAGGATGAAGAAGAGATCCTCTTGAAATGACCTGCAGCCAGTCAGGTTCCTTATTTCGATCTAATTTTTTGATATTTGTCTTTAAATTTGAAAGCCACAAAACCGGCAATGTACTTTAATGCTTGGAGGTGAATCTTTGTTTCCACTTCAAAACTATCCAAGAACGATGTCAATGGTTCATCGAGCAAAAGGTCCTCGTCTAAATAATGCGGCTCTACAAACGATTGTACAACAAGATTTTCACCCTCGCATTTATCTTCATTTTCACAGTTAGTTCCCTGCTTCTGCACCAGATTTGAAACCATATTCTCTGTCAAACAAACGTCTCCGGTTTCCGCGTCATTGTCCTTTTCATGTAAAACATGAAGTAAACAACTTTCGATGGTTTCAGTCGTATTTCGGTTTTCTGTGAAAATTGGGGCTGAATGTTTTCCCACAATATACCACCTTAAGCGGTACTTGGAAGTCCAACGGCGACGGATGATCATTAGCACCCCCATTCCTCGGATGTATGTGAAGAAATTTTCAAGAACATCTTGATTTAGACGAGATGTCAAAATGTATTCTAATTTATATTTCCCTATCAAATAAGGAAACATTTCCACTAATGATCGATTTGTCACCAATATACCCTTTTGGAAAGGGAGAAGTCCCTTATGCATCCCTACTCGCATCAACTTTATAAATTCTGACATGCTGTTTAGCACATTTGTTTGATTAGTTATATCTGTGCCAAACGCATTTCGGTCTGGACAATTTGCAACAAATTTTGATCTGGAATTCATAAGATCGAACCATTTATTAAATAAACTTATCAATTCCGCCGCTTCTTCCCAATAACTGTTTTGTGGCATAAGATTGTTTTCTCCGGCATATTTAATAACCTTCGCCACGGAATTCGAAAATACTTGAACGGCTGGTCGAACTCTTTGCCGTTGAGATCCTTTTATGCGAATATGTTGTTGTGTAAGTTTGTGTGCCAACGTTAGTTCCGATGTCGAAATATTTAATAACGCTTCGAAGTAGTCAACATTAATTACGTGAACATCCACTTCGAAACCGCTATCAAATAAATGATTTCGAGCAAGCTTTATCAGATGTGGAACATCCGCATATACAAAAACTTTCAACTCATCGTCACAGGGATGGCAAAAATAACAATTTTTATCAGGTCCGATTGGTAAGGACGACCATAAAGACATGTTTCCAGATCCCATATCACTCGTGATTGCGACCACTATAAAACTTGCACGATACAACTCGGAAATTATTTGAAAGAGAACTTCTTTAACCATTGGCTGATCAAAATGAAAATAGAACGGCTGTTTCCAATGCGAACATAAACCGCGTATCATAACTGTTTGGTAAGCTTTATGAGGGCCCATAACTCGTTCCTCTTTCTTATCCATTTCCATCTTGTTAGAAAGGTAGATTTCATCGAAGGTTAAGACACATAATCTATCAATAGGATTTAACTCGGCCGCTTTTTTTTTCATTAACGATACCACACTTTTTATAATTCCTTCATTGACATCAATATTGGACACCCATTTTCTAAGAGTAGACAAAGCCGGTAAAGGATAGTTGTTAGGTATTTCAAAAGAGCTGGATTCAAAATGATCAGAGCAAATACGAGCTACAAAAGACACAAACTATTTGCTACCTACCTGCGAAGATAGGCAGTAGTTTCACATCGGGTTGTACTTCTCCGATGTGGCCAGCCAGCTGCAATGGGACGGGGGGGGGGGGGGTTCAATTCCGAAACGCGAGGCCAAAACCAAAAATAGGCGCCACTTAATTTTTGAAAGGGGAAGAAAATTAAGAAAACCCGTTACCTCCAGAACACGTTAGTTTATTTACACATAAACATCAAAAGAAAATAAAGCATAAACTAAATAAATATTAAACCGACAACACCAACAAATGTAATTATTTTACATTAAATTTAAATCGTAACTAATTCAACAGATTATAATTATCGGAGTGTACAAGACATCATTTATTTACGTATGACGGTTTTAAATTTGCACCGGAGTGTACGCAATAAGGTGCATGTCGAAATGCGGCAAAATCAAAGAAAGAAATCGGCAATCGCGAATTAACGCTCAAAACTACATATAAAAAAAAGTAACGCTCCCACCTCTATTTCGTCGGCGTCCTATTTGTTTGTCGGCGTATGTGTGTCAATGCCGCCGCCAAACCCTTTGATGAATGCCGACTGCCGCGTAGCGAGACGGGAAGGGAGATTTCAACGTCGTAAGCCGCCGTACACCTGCACGATTCGAAAGAGCGTCATCCCATGAATCTAACTCTTGTTAGGAGTCCGTAATAAAAATAGCTCTGATTAGAAGCCCGCAATAGAAGCCTATAAGCGAAAAAAAGAAATCGAACGTAAGGGCCAATTCGAAAATTTGCGCCGTACAAAACTTACCTCGGCACTTTACCGAAGCCTGAAACAAAACACGAAGCACGTGTTTTTTCTGTCTCACACGTGGGCCTTTTCAGAAGCGGCAATTTGCCGTAAAATGCACTAACATCCCTTTGATGTAATGACACGCACAAACGAATTGTTTAACGAAAAGAAACGTGCGGCCCAGGAGACGACGGATTTCGTTCTGAAAAATGGCGCAATATTTCTCGTTCGACCGAAAAGGAACGATTACCAAAGAGAGAGAGAGAGACACGTTCCATTTTACCATTGGCGGAATTTTTCTTAGTAACTGGGAGAACCAATCAACTCAATGTGTACAGTGACGTGGTTTCCAAGCAACCATCCAGCACGACTAATTTCGCCTATACAGGGCGTGTTCGGAACAGTAATGAAACTGAGTAGTGACAACGCATATACAGGGTGTATTCGAAACAGAAAGGAAATATGAACTGTAACATATTATTGATAACAAAATATTATTCGAGGGGTAGTCGCGAGGGAAATTTGGTGTACACATTTTCTAGGTTGCGAATTACCCCTCGGTAT
The DNA here is from genome assembly GCA_958336345.1 of Dorcus parallelipipedus. NCBI lineage: Eukaryota > Metazoa > Arthropoda > Insecta > Coleoptera > Lucanidae > Dorcus > Dorcus parallelipipedus. The sequence goes on along the minus strand of OY284483.1, from coordinate 9,140,225 downwards.
TATTATTGTTTATATTTACTCACCATTGTTTACATTGATTTTTGCTTTATGTCGACAAGCAAGAGTCCATTTTTTGGCCAACTCATTGTCATTTGGAAAACGGAAATATTTTATATCCGTCCCCTTTGTAAGCCTGCTATAGTTCTTACACGTGGCCACAGCACAATTTGACATTTTTATGAATAACAATTAACGAAACATCCAAAATCCACTTCATAAGTCACATGTGTTCGTTGCATATTATGTAAATCAAAATGATCAACCAAAACTAGGCAATACGACTGTAAACAATAAGCACACAGTGAGTAAACAAATACTGCCACAAACGTCAACTAACGTCTGGCTGCCACATGACGTCATGCGCGGACATCGACAAAATTCGGTCGCTATGTAGCATACCGTTCTAGGTGTATCGTGGTTGGTAAGTAAATAGCCTAGGAGGGCATTTACTATCCTGTTCGGTCCGCTGGTACAAGTGCTGGTGCAAGTACTTACCTACAAAGTTTACATTAGGTTAGCGACTGCCTTGCAAGTTATTGGTACAAGTAACTAACCCATTTACTATACCAATGTAAATGCCGCTTTAGGCTCATTCATTCTACCAACGTTCGTGGAAAATCTGTCGTACCAAATATTTATCTCGCAATAGTACGTGAAGGCGAAAAAAGCAGCAGCAGATTATGAATTTGGCAATCAATTAGAGGCAAGACTATTGGACAAGTTTGTGGTTGGTATACGTCCAGAGCCGATACTGGATCGTCTATGTGAGGAGTCTATTAAGAAGCCGCTGAAGAAGATGCTGGAAATAGCACTGACCAAGGAGGTAGCACTAAAAGAAATGAGAGAAGTAGAGGTGAATAAAATCCAGCAATAAAAAGCATTTCTTTTTTAACTCTAAAATCATCGATAAGCAAAATATGCCTTGTGTTTTCCTAAATTTTTAAGTGTAGGATATGTCGTAAATGAATTAAAGTATGTACGATGACAATTTCTGTCAATTTTTCTAGCAAAAAATAAACCACAAACTTCAAAAATAATAGTCTGTGAACAGAATAATTTGATTATGGCGGTTTGCAAATGTTTGTTTCTAAAGCACAGACATCTTGATGATTTTGTAAAAGTAAAATATCTTCCTCATTTATTAATTTACGAAAAAATGATAAAGGACAATTTTAATTAAGAATTGTATTCTTTGTCGATTGGTAAAGTAATATATAGGGTATTCCATTAAAAAAAATGTCTTTGATTCATAAACGCGACTGCATTATTGTAATCAGCGTGAAAAGTACTATTAGTTTGCTAATTTAATCGAATTTGCACTTTTATAATAACAAAGTTAGTAATAGTGCCGACTTAAGTTTGAACAGGCCCTATTTGTATATAAACTGAAATCCGTGTGGTGCTTTTCTGTACAGTGTACAGGGTGAATCAATTTCGATGTCTCTTATGGGCATCTCTGTAACTATAAGAGATAGAAAAAAAAAACTAGAAGCCAAGTCTCGATCTCATTTTTAGAGAAAAAGGCAATAGTGCAAACAAAAATTGGCTGTCTTCTTTTGTTTTCGAGTTTTAAGCCAAAATTGAGATTTTCGACTTTTCGTCAATCAGTCATATTTCGTTTATTTTTGCAGATATTAAAATACTATTTTAACATTATTAGGACACTTTGGAATACAATTCAATGGTGTAGTTGGTTTTTTGATATTTAATTAAATTTTCGAATTATAGCACAAAGTTATATTTTTTTTTAATGGAAATGTCATCATTAAATAGAGATTTTTTTTCTGTTTTCAAAAATATATACTTTGTTGGGTTTATTTCTTACAGTTAATAGAATAAAATGCCTTTTTTATTATTTTTGGAGCATTCTTTTCTTAGTAGACTAGTTTCAACAAAGGCCGACAAACGAGCGTCCTCTAAGAGTCACAAAGATTACAACATACCGATACCATGATACATTCATTTAATATACTGCATGACATTGAAAATGCAACACTTGAAGAAGTCGTTTGCCTTAAAATTCAATAATGAGTTGGAGCGCCTCTTAAATTTATGAATTCGCTTACCCTACGGGGCATACTTTTAATGAGGTTGTCGACATGTTCCTGCGGTATAGTGTCCCAAGCAATTTGAATTTCATTTCTGAGGCGCTGTAGATCCATCAGGGGAGCAGGTAATCGCCCTAACCTTCTGCCCTCCATATCCCATACACGTTCGATGGGCGAAAGGTCAGGTGATCGAGTTGGCCACGGAAGAATAGTGACATTAGCTTCACGAAGGAACCTCGTAGTGACAACTGCAGTATGAGGCCTAGCATTATCCTGCTGGAAAACAGGGTTTTCTAGTTCTTGAAGATAGGGCAATGTAACAGGTTCAAAGACACTGTGAATGTAGACCTCGGCGTTTAAGTTTCCCTGCAAGAAGACTAGAGGAGACCTGCTTCCATGTGCTGTGGCACCTCAAACCATATGCCCTCGGGTAAGCGCAACTTCACGTTCCACGCAGAACTGAAGCTCTCGCTTTTCTCCACGTATTCGACGGACTCTTCTACGCCCAGAGACAAAATCGGGATTCGTCACTGAACACAATCCGATTCCATTCCTGATTCCATTGGAAGCGTTCTTGACACCATTGGAGTCTCTCTTGTCTGTGTCTTTGGGTCAATGGCAAGATGAAGCGCGGTCGATAGGATTGTAGACCAAAAGCCCTTATTCTGCGATAAACTGACCTGATAGAGAGCTGTTGTCCTATAGTAGCCAACCATTCATTCCCAATGGACCTGGTGGTGCTGAACCGATCCCTAAGGGCATTTGCTCTTAAGCGGCGTTCTTCACGATCATTAGTTTTACGAATAGCTCCAGTACCTCTGCGACGTTGATGTCTGTGCTCTTCTGCCCAGGTATTCCAACATCGCATTACGGTAGATGCGTTTCTGTCAACCCTATTAGCAATTTCCAGAAGACCCATTTCTGTTTCACGTATTCCGATTATTCGTCCTCTTTCAAATTCGCTTAATTGGCGGAAATTGTTGTGTCTGCGTACTCGAGGCATTAGAAAACACTGTTTATACAGCAACCACGACACTAAAACTAACTATGCACAGCATTCTGACACAAACACAGGAGGAACAAAAGCTTATGTTGTTTTGAAGAAATTATTCACAGCCACTTGATTTCTTTTTTAATCGTTTCCAAATTTTGATCATTTAATACACTACATATACCCAATTTACTAACAAAAGATTATTACAATATATTGATATTTACTGGGTGTTGCATTTTAAATGTCATGCAGTAAATATAAGTTTAAAACGCATTTTTTTCGATCAAATATGCATTTCATTGGATAATGAACTAAATTATATGTATAAATTAAAAACATCTTAAAAATAAGAAATAATTGCAGAAAAAGCTAAAGAATATTGAAATGTAAGTAGATAATAAACACAACTCTTGATATATCACAACTTAAAACCCAGAAAATTATATCAAAATAAAATCACAATTTAAACCATAGACATTAAATATATATAGATATGCAATTCCCCCTATTGGCGGCAAAATATTCTCACTAGCGCTGCAGTTAGCCATAGTTTGAATCTCTTACAAATAGCGGTAAATTTGAATTGTAGTTTTATAGTCCCTTTACTCCAATATTCTAATTACCACATCCACACCCATAAAAGGGTGCGGATGTGCGTAGTTTAGGTATAGAAGTACACATAAGTTTATAAATATAAGGAATAATAATAAAAATGTGCAAATAAATTTATTTATTTGAATTTAAGCTAATCTATAACAGTACTAGTAATTAAAAATACTATGAGAAATTTTGTTCATTTTTATATAAAAAATACAGTGGCATTTTCAATACACAAAATATCAAATAATGTCAATTATTATGGTAAATTTACTTCTACAAGTCACATAAAATAAAATCAAATAAACATACATACAACATATTTTAGAGTTAATTTAATTTGGAAAATGAATCATTTTATCACCGATTCGCATGTTCGTTTCATACTCACAAAATAATTTTGTGAGTATTTTGTTGTTATAAATCGGTAAATTAAATGCTTAAATGGAACCAGATAAATTTTAAGATAACGTCAAATTAAATTACTCTCGTTGAAACAAATTTGTTATTGGTTATATATATTAATATACATTAATTCAAAACAGAAAACAAATACAATAAAATTAAACAAGGCCCTTTGCTGCTTTAAACATCTCTTGCTTCTTTTTATACTTCTTATATCTATCCTTGGCCATTCTTCTTATGGGATCGCTATAATGTATTTCTGAATATTCATCAGCACCTTTCAAGGTTTTATTTATGTTTTTTACCCAGGTAATTATATAAAAATCAACGGTGGTGCTGATGAATAAATCTTTTAATGTGTGAATTTTACAAGTAAAGTTAGCACTTACACTTGAATGAGTAATACATATCAGTCTTTTTCGCACATTTATCTCATGACATATCTTAGGTAAAATTTGTGACAACAGAAAGCAGGTTTGTCTGAATTGTTTAGAAAAGTTCGTATTAGGATATAATGAAGCCTTATGGGTATAAGCCCTGCTGGATATGAGAAAATGTTCATTTTCTTCAGTAGCACTAATTAATTCACTTAGACACTGTTCGCATGTTTTAATTTTTCTCTTTATTCTTCTTGCTACAAAACCAGTGACATACAACATATTGCAGTGATATTTACCTACGTCCAGAAGTTTTTCATCGTAAGCTGTTTCCGATAAACTTCGCATCTTATAAAAAAAAAAAAAATTTTTTGCTCTTATAAATTTGCTCATATATTGAATATAACTTTAAAAAATTTAATCTATTTCATTCATCTACTATTAATTATCGGAAGCTAATCCAGAGATGTTTCATTATGTAACAATAAAGTAAGTTTATTTTTTGATTTGTAAAAAAATTCTTTTGATTTAAAAAAAAATTACACCACATATAAAACGTCTTGTCAGTCATCAATCACTTAAATTTTCAACATTCATTTTACAAAGAATTCTTATTATTATAGAGAAGTTATCATTTATTTCGCAATAGGGCGTAACAGGTAGCAACACTTGGTAAATGAGGCTTCATCTGTAACAATAATAAGAATTTCTAAATCAACATCACACTACATTTATACTTTATAAGATTCTAAAGTGTAAAAGGATCCTTATCGCTTGTTTCGCGATTGGGCGTAACAGGTAGCAACACTTGGCAAACGAAGGATTTCTTGTACATCTTTAGGATTTTAAACACACATTACAAAATTAAACATCTAAATTACTTACAAATTTATCTTCAAAGGAATTTTCTTCAAAATTTATAAATAACTGGATTACAATTGACATTGAGAGTTCCCACCCTGAAATGTCACTTTGACATTTTAAATTAAAATTTCAAATCGGTCTACTAGACTAAATAATTGTGTGGTGGATGTGGTACAAAGATAAGATTAAAAGAGAAAACATATAAGTTCAATACTTACCACATCTGCTCAAAAAGCAACGCTACAATATGTGACTTCAAACATACTGCTGTTACTCACATCTACATTCACTTCCATTGTTTCATCATTGGAGTGATTGGAGTTTGAATGACGTACACGTGGGGTTAATATTTCGCACACCCAAACTTCGAATGCAACCAAAAAAATTTTCTAATGGGTCCTGGTTAACCTGTCGTGGGCATAAAAATTTGAAACTTTCTTTTTCTAATTTATCCCACAGCTAACCAAAGGCCTTTAGAGACCCTATCCAGTTTCTGACTGTTGGTGGTACAAAGAAATTTCGTGATTCAGAAAAGAATTCCATTGTCTGGAACAGTTTTATTGCTTCCTTCCAGAATTCTTGATGTTTAGAGTTAGACGTTACAGCACAACGCAAATATTTTCCATGTACAGGATGTATCGCAGCTCCATTAACACTATCAAAGACTTTGTCAATGAATAACAGAAAATCTGCAGTATTCGATGCACTCTATGGCATCACTTGAGCACCTGAAAAATGTATGATTTATTGTATTGACATACCTTGTATTTGTATAAAAATACAACTCACCATATCTAATAAGACCGCTCATTACACTAGATACACGCTGACTGAATACTTGACAAGCAATGTTGACCTTCATTTTTTTCATTTTTTCGGCATATATATGATTTTCAGTCAGACGCGCACACATACGGTAATCTTCAGATACGCCAAGGTCCAACTCATATAGAATTTTTAAATGCTCCCATGATGCTATTTGTTGTCCTTGTTTCCATATGAATTTAACTTTCTTATTAATAAAATTGTTTCGAATACCCTTTAGCAAATGTGGTGGATCATAGAAAGGAATAACTTCTACATTATTCACATAAAATCCAAATCCTCGATATTCTTCGTCTTTCCTTAGAAATTCTGCTTTTGTGTCTTCTATTAATGAATTTATAACTTTACAATTCACTTGTAACTGATCACACACAGTTGCCACAACAACTAATCCAATTGCTTGCAGTTCAGTTATATTACTTTTTATTGTTTCTTTTAATAAAGGAGCACTCATATTATTTTTAACGAAATAATAGGATATGGGTTGTTTCCATTTTTTTCTAATACCACGAGCCATGAAAACCATAACATGATCTGCAAATTCGGGTTTCCTGGCACCTCCACAATCTTGAAAACCTTCAATTAGGTCTGCTCTCTTATTGTAGGACAATCCAGTTTGTAATGACATTTCGTCGAATAACAAAACACAGTATCTGTCAGATTTTTTCAAACTGGGTATTTTAGTTGATTCATTACACTGGAATTGATACCGCTTCTGAATGGTACAGCATTAAGTAGTCCTGTAAGAGTTCTTCTTGAGGGTAATGCAAACACTTTTGCCAGCAATTTGTAGCATTTGGGACTACGTTTCATTAATGATAAAGCAAATACTTTGTCCTCTATTGTAAAGCGACGGCCTCTGGGCTCAACTTAACACAAGCGCAATTGTGACTTAAAAAAGTTACATGTTATCTTGTTTGTGTTCTTTTGCATCAATTTGATATTTACATTATTTATATATATATGTATATATATATACATTATCTAACCTTGCAACTTTTCTTATACCAACAATCATTTTGTACATTTTTTTTGCCTTCGGAGTTAAACAACTCTGACGTGAAACGTTCACTAAATTTAAAATGTTCATCCTATGTGTTAGATCTACAAAAAATATGCCTAATTAACTAATCATTTATAAGAATTTATGTAAAATTTTACCTTTACGACTTTTCGGTGTTCTCAAAATTGGTGTTGCAGACCTTTCTGGCGTTACGATGCCGTGCACTAAAACCATAAATAAATGTATTTTACTTTTTAAATTTATATGTATAGTTATAATCAATTTTCTCACCCAACGAAATTCCAGAAATCAATTTAAAGAATTTTTTTAAATGTGTACATTCTATTTTGACTACAAATTTACCTACTTACTGTTTGGTGTGTCCAAAATTTGTTCAACAGCAGTTGAGGTAGATGGAACTGCAGCTTCAGTTTGTTGATTTTCCATATCAAATTCAATATTGTGGTCTATTATGTTTGTCATATTCTGAGCTTCCACATTCCTTACTGTAAACAAAATTTATATAATATTTCATATTTCATACTTTAAAAAAATACTTACACCACAACACTGAATTATGTTTCGAAGGATGTTTGCGTAATTCGAAACCTCCTTTAGATAATACTTGTGACACCTCATAACAAATTGTTTTTGCTTCTTCATATGTATCAGCACCTGTTAATAAGTCATCCACATAAAAATCTCTTTTTATGATTTTAGATCCCAATGGAAAATTATGTTCCTCTAAATCTGCTAAATATGAAAGTGTTCTGATGGCTAAGAAAGAGGCTGATGTCGTACCATAAGTGACGGTTGCTAATTCAAATGTTTGAATGTTTTGAGTATCTTTAAAACGCCAGAGTATTCTCTGCAAACTTCTTTGTGTTTCATTTACCATAACTTGTCGGTACATTTTTGTAACATCAGCAGTTATTACATACTGATGAACTCGAAAACGCAATAAAATTGACAGTAAATCATCTTGAATTGTTGGTCCTACCATCAGTATGTCATTAAGCGACACACCTGTTGATGATTTCGCGGATCCATCGAAAACGACGCGCAATTTAGTTGTTAAACTGGATTCTTTTAATACAGCATGGTGTGGTAAATAGAAACAATCTGAGAATTGTTTTTCGTCATTAGAAATAGGCTTCATATGTCCTAATGAAATATATTCTTCAATAAAATCTGAATATTGACGTTTTAATTCTTGATTTTTATTGAGTTTTGCTTCCAATGAATAAAATCTCTTTAATGCAGTGCCTTTTTGATTCACCTAATTTTAACGCATGTTTTTCTTTGATTGGCAATTTTACAATGAATCTTCCATAGGGGGATCTGGTAACGTTTTCTAAGAAATGATTTTCACAAGCTTCTTCTTCAAGGCTATATTTATTTTTATAAAATGGTTCTTCTAACTGCCAAAAACGCACCAAATTTTTTATTTAGATCAACATTAGTTACTAGATTACATCATACTTTATTTGAAGAAGTAGTATTCAAAGGAAATCTTCCTGAAACAATCCAACCTAGATGCGTTTTCTGCAAATAAGGTCCTGTTTTGGATGTTTTAATTTGTCCAACACACATTATTTCCCAAAACAATTCTGCGCCAATTAACATGTCTATGTTTTTTGAAATATTAAAATTAGGATCAGCAAGCCTAATATTATTAGGAATTATTCTGCTTTGAGTGTCAATGTTGACAGTCGGTAATTTTTCAGTTATTGCTTTTAGAATAAGACAATCTAGGTGAGCATGAAATGCATTGAAACGAGATTTTATTTTTAATGTAGTTCGATGAATTGTCTTAGTGGTTGATTGGTTAATACCAACCACAGGGATGTTGGTAATTGTACGTTTTAAATTGAGCCTATTTGCTAACGATTCGGTAATAAAGTTCGATTGTGAGCCTGAATCGGGTAAAACTCGACACTGATGTATTTTACCATGACTATTAAATACATGTACAATTGTCGTAGGTAGCAATATCTGTAAAAATGACGTACTACGTGCACTGACGTTAGATATAGATAATATGTCAGAATTATCCTCTGTTGATGAGGAATATTTCTCCAAATGTAAAAGAGTGTTGTGATTTTCATTACAATTTTTACATCCACTTGATTACATTGATAAGCTTGATGATTAGGCCTTAAGCAATTGAAACATAATTTCTTGGAAATGACCTCTTGTTTTCTTTTCTCTGCGGGCATGTTAAGGAATTTATCACATTTAAAAATGGGGTGTTTACCGTCGCATATTGCGCAAGCAAATTTATAGGTGATCACGTGAGATGTAGTCATTTTTCCGTATTGCGATTTAATAGATCCTGTTTGTAACGGCTTTGCTATAGCTTCTAGTGTTTGACATTTGTGCGAAATAAATGACATTAATTGAGTATAACTTGGTAGGATATCCTTTTCAAGACTATTTTCCCATTCTTTACAAGTTAATGAGTCTAATTTTGTGCTGATAATGAAAATAATTAAATCATCCCATGCATCAACTGGCCGTTTCAATGATTTTAATGCTCCCATATGTTTGAAGGCGCCGTCTAAAATTTGTCTCAATTGGGTTAAATTTTCTTTTGCAGCAACTGGCAATTCCAAAATAGCTTTAATATGTCTTTGAACTATTAACCGTTTATTATCATAGCGATCTTTTAGAGTATTCCATGCGTTTTTGTAATTTACGGTGGATATTTCAAGAGATTGTATACAATTCTCGGCTTCTCCCCGTACAGAAGATTTTAAATAATGGAATTTTTGTATGTCAGATAAATTGTCATTTGAATGAATTAATGACTGGAACGTATCATAAAATTCTTCGTATGAACCTGCAAATGTTGGTAAAGTGATTTTTGGTAACCGAATTTGACCATTTAATTGATGTTTCGAAATGCTGTTTCCGCGATCATTGTAATTTGAATTAGATCTGACGTCTGTGTTATTTAATATAAGCTTCTCAGCATAGCTTATTGTTTGAAAATAAATGGTTTCAAATTCCTCACGCTCCTTTTCGTCGTACTCGGAATCTTCTAATAATTCAATTTGTGATTGTACGTCATTAAATTCTGACAGAGATTGCTCCAATATTTCTTTTCGCTTTTTAAGTTCAATTACATTTATTTCAATATTCAAGGAATTGAGATATGTGGTGAATCTGGTTATAGCGCCCTTTAAATGTCCACGTTTGCGTTTTAAACACTTCAATGTATCTGCCATGATTATATAACAAAATTTGATAGAAAATTCGGTGTGAATATGTAGTGATGCGATGTAAAGGAAATTTACAACTCACGACCTTGCGGCTGTGTCTTCAGCTTTGTTTCTCTCTATTTCAATCTTGATCTTTGACATGTCTCTCCACTTCCCAAAAAATCTGCCTCTATTCTTCTTGATTTATTCCAGCGTGAAATGCGTATGTTTACTCTCGAAGGACCAAAGTACTAATTTCTTATAATCCGACTCGAATTGATCATGTTTTGACAATATTTATTTATATTTTTTGTGAAGAATACAAAACTGACTTGACATTACAAAATTATTATTTTCTTATTTTCACACATTTTTTTTGTTTTCTGCCTGCTTACTTTTTTTTTAAATTAGAACTGAAGAACTGAAGATGAAACTGAACAACCTATATACACAGACAATAATATATTTGGAGTTACCGATTGTAAACTGAGCACATGTATATTCAAAATCTTTTTCTTCACAACTAACATTACAGACTAAGGGATAGACATTAATTTTTGAATTGGCGAAAATGCAAACACCGCCGCCTTTATTTGAGACTCTACAGTGACTGTTAATTAAATTATAGCCAATGGGAAAAAAGTTTGTTTTTTCGCCGTCCAATAACCAGTGCTCACTCAAACATATAATACCTGGGAAGGAAACTTCTTGTATTAAACCCTCAAGAAGTGTAACTTAAGATCGTAGGCTACGAATATTTAAATGGAGAATGTTAAAAACTAGACTGTTTTTACATACGTTTTGACCCTCTGAAAATTTTGTGAACTATCAATTTGCGTTAGATTATTAAGGTTTATATAATTATGAGGTTGTCTAGAAAATATTGGTAATATTAGCTTTCCCACGTGCCGAAATAATTTATATTTGCCCTTCTTACTTAAATGTAAGCCATGCTTGACCTTAGATTATTAAGGTTTATATAATTATGAGGTTGTCTAGAAAATATTCGTAATATTAGCTTTCCCACGTGCCGAAATAATTTATATTTGCCCTTCTTACTTAAATGTAGGCCATGCTTGACCTTGTCTTTGTAAGTGGTAACAGAATTTATTTCAACAAAATAGTTTAATTCGAATTCATGCGAATTGATATAATTATACAATTTACTATTAAATTTATAAATCAGGTCATTTAAAACAGGTTTACCCTCCCAGTATGGTACGGATATAAATATAAAATTTATGGTTCCAAATAATGCACGTAAGTTATTCAACGTTTCATTCTGCAGTGGAGTTCCCTTAAGTACATTATTTGTTCCTGCCAGTATAATGACAAAATCATACTCATTAAGATCAGAGCATAAATTAGTTACATTGGATAATACGCCATGAAAATCCGCATTTGGTTTAAATATAGTTAAAACTTGAAATTTAGAGCCTAATACATTTGATAAAATTGCCCAGAATATCGCTCATGGCTGTCGGCCAAAATTATGATTTTCCGTTTTCCCTCCATCGTAGGTAGAGCAGTCTCCATTTTTGTATCGACTTCATCCTGGGTTACCGACAAATCGGTCGTCGAATTTCCACGTGTTACGGTGACATCGTTGGTTGAGACAAAACTAGTATCTGTAGTATTATGATCACTTTCGTAATTATCGCTAATGTTAGACACATTATTATTATTTGTGTATAATAACTTCATAATAACTTGTCAATTTGATTTTTGCTTAAAACGAAGGGTTGTCAGTGTTGACAGCGTTGAATTTTTGACAGTATTTTTCATATTTTTGTTCAATAAGTGACGCAAAGTAGAAAAAATAGTATATTTTACACGTTTAACAAGAGGCATTGTAACACTCGTTCTGTTGCGGCACTCCGAGCTTACTTCACTTTGCTCGTCATACCCCAACCCCACTCGTGTTACAAAAAGCGTTCTTGTGAAACTTGTAAAATAATATTACTATTTCGATAGCAATATTATTTAATATATTGGGGTACAATTAGAAATGCAAATCAAAACAAATCGACTATTTTTAACTATAAAAAAAAATAATAATAATGAATGTGAAACATTCAATGGAAAAATGAACTAAGTCCTTTATACCTCCTACAACAAAAAACGTGCATATCAGTTGAGGAAATGATTTCGAAAGTATAACTTACATCAAACTCATCATCGCTTTGGTTGCTAGTAACATTCACAAAAGGTAACTCTTTATAATAAGTGACACGAATGCTTTCAGTTCCTGGAGCTGGTCGTATTTCTTTTTTGGCAGAGGTATTAATTTCGAGTAGAGTGGTTTTGGACTAACATTGGTATTCCAGTGGCTAGCTTTAGCCTTGATGACAAAGTGCGTTAGTGCTGCATTGTAGGATGTTTCCTTGACAGCTACAGTACGTGGATGCTCCTCCGTGACCTCCAGCTCTCGAACTGGTCTCGTAGTAAATGGGCAAGTTTTCCGGTACTAATTCCGCAAAAAATCTGTCCAAGCGTGAAAAAAATACTTCGAAATACTTCGTTCCATTGCGCGGGAACTTCAACTTTAGATTTTTGATTGATGAGACCGAAATCTTTATCACATTCGAGATATGAATGACCCCTCATAGGAAATATCATGTGAATAGATTCCAATCTCTGCGTTGCATGGATCATATAATGCAAAAATCTGACAAGCCTGCAATTTTTATTTTGTCCCGCACACGAGTCGCAAAATATACGGAGATGTTTCACTCGTGGGTCCAGGATCTCGCAGCAGAAATGGTATAAAAAGAAATTACTTCATCAGCTCCCTTCTTTGCCACAGTTTGTGGATAGGTATAAAACAAAGACAAGACGTGGATATTAAAGCTGACAGAAGTGAGTTGCCTTTTCTAGTAAGCATCATTTGTAGTGATATTCGGTGTTGGCAAGTTTTTCGAGAAATCCTTAGTAATAGCTTCCAACTCGTGGGACTTTCTGGATTTCTTCCTTGCTTTTCGCTTTCTGTCATAGAATGCTTGTGCCTTTGGTTTGTGAAGTTTGTCTTCTATTTCGAGTTCTTTCAACTTTCTTTTCAGTTGGCATGCCTTTTCCCCGTCGGATGTATTAAGCTGCCTCAACTGATTCTGTAATGACTTAATTTTTACTTTCGAGGCATCGCAGCTACTGCAGGTGTCGAACCTAGGATAGCCAAAACCAATGTTAAAGTCTTTGAGGAAGATGTTTCTCTACATCTCATAGCACACTTTGGGATTGTTTTGTTCTAGATACATTTTGTGCATCTGTTTCACATTTAATATTATTGTATATTTCCATGACTGTTTGTAGGTTGGTTATAGAAGAAGAATTAAATGCAGAGTCTTCCTACATTTTTTTTTTGTTTCTGGAAGGTATACTCGCCTCGTATCTTTTAAACTGTAGTGAGACTTTCGACCTTTGAAACTTTTAAGTTAACCCAAGGATGACCACATTCAATTATTGCAAGCCGTATATAAATATTTTCTACTTGACTAATAGAAATAATAAAATTTTCATGTAGTATTTGTAACTTTCCCAAAATTGACTGTGACTTTGAAGAATATGCGCTGAACTGACAAGAAGCAGTCTTTTCATTAAAAGAGGCTGATTTGTCGTACTCGTCATAGATTATACCATTATGCTTTTCCTAAAAGCCATATTCTCTTCAATTAATTGCTACGGCATAAAGTAGTTACGGTGAAACATCTGTTGGTTATATGCAACTTTAGCGAGAAGGATCATTGTGCTCTGCGAAAGCTAAAATTTGTCGTGAGCATAGAGCGAGGAGCAAAAGTTACAATGTGTTACTTATTGTAAATGAATAGGAAGAAAAAAATACTAAATGTTAACTGCCACTATTGCGCTGCATCTTTAGGTTAGAATTAACTCAAAGTAGATATAGCAATAGTAAAATAAAAGGTCTTTGTTATTATAGGAGATTGCAATCACGGCATAGCATTCATAATGTGGGTTCATAGACGTAGAGAAGAACCAGCTGTAACTGTAACAGAAATAGAATGTTATTGGCGAAAACCAAAATTACCAAGTGTAGGAAGTACCATAAGATTAACATTGGATAGTTTTGGTAAAACACCAATCCAGCAGTTACGAAATCCATCAAATATCTTAGACAGCTTTATACTTGCAGGAATAAATTAGGTACACAGGGTTCGTTAAAAGTATGGTGACGGCCATTTATTGCCATTAATATTCATTTTAGGAAATTATGTCCTGTATAAAAGTTTTTCAGGAAATTTTTATCTACAATCGAGAATACTTGAATTCTTTTTTTCTTCAATTGTTTTCAAATTACGCCTATCTGCGTAATTTTTTTAAATGGAAACTTGTTAATTTTACTCTACCATTCCGTAGAGTATTTTTTTCTCTTTACAATAGTATTGACTACGCGCTTGCAATGGATTCAACTGTTGGGGTAATCGTAGGTCTCGGTAGACGGTGCCGCTCAGGTATAGACTAAAGGTACTAGGGGGAAGTTTACCCGAATAACAAAGACTATCTTACCTTGTCCCGGTTCTCGGCTCTAAAAAGGAAGGTCCTCTTCAGAAAAACCACCACACCACTTTAAGGCTTTATTGAGCACCCTACGCTATGGGGCCACCTTGCCGAGCTGCCACCTTCACGCTCGGTCCCCAATCGACTGTCGATTGATTAATTATCCGTAGCTCAGCAAAGTGACCCGTTAACAATTATATACAGCTGTCCCCAATGAGTGACACTTCCCCCCCGCCGAGGAATATGCCCCCGAGCATATTACTATAAAAGTTTATTGTTACGAAACTAATCCGACACAGCAGTATGCATACATAATTTTTACAGCCAAAGGGAATTATACTAGCTTTAACTTTTCATGGATTTTTGAGATGATATTTTGTTTGTGTCTTTCCTTGATCTATTTCTTGATGTCCATTGTTTACTTAACACCCAAGTTCGCTATCCGCACTTCCACTACTTCGCAGCCGGACATTCCACTCCTTCGTTTCTTTGTTTACGTCCAAAAACAATAGTTTATTGTCTTCCATATACGTTGTGATGTAGTGGACGGCTTAGACCCTTTGACGAAACGATGCGACATTTGGTGGTGACCTTTTATCTAAGTTCCATAGTCAAAATTGCAGCCTGGGTTGAAAGAAAAGATTGACTGGTAGAATAGTGTTCTGTGGTTTCACCCAACTCCGGTGGTGCTGTCGTATCCAAGATCCATGAAGACCAATGAAGTTGCGCCCATATGGTCCATGAAAGGAAAAACAGTATCAGTTTGGCTTTTTTTTACAATAATTAAAAGTTACAGTTTGGTGCTCAATTCCATACAAATTACTTTATTAAAATTAGCTTCGACGAGAATGTAATACAATATTTTTGTATATCGACGTAATAGGTTGGCCAATCCCATCACATAGACAAATTTATATTCTCGCTTCGCTTTAAAATATACTTATCTAAAATCTAACTTAATTATATAATTACTTTAGAGGAAATTTTTTTCTGAAGCTAGCTTACTTTATAATTTTTGATTATTTCCCAAAGATAACCCTGATCAAAACGATCTAGATGTTTGCTGATCAGTTCAAACAATCGAGATCATCACGAAAAGTAGCTTCCCTCAGGTTTATTGTACATTTTCTCCCATCGGGTAAAATGAATGTTCCCTCTTCATATTCCCTAAGACCAATACTTTCCTTTTTAATTACTTTATTTTTTCTGTTACACTTTAAGCATTTTATTTTTCTTCCCACATATATCCCCATTCCTGTGAGAAATACAATTACTAGACAATAAAGCGTTATAGATTCTACTGTTTCTCTATGCTTGGCATGTGTTTTGTCTTGTAATGATTTAATATCATTAAGAACCGAATTTAGTTTTTTACTTTTATCTAAGAGTGATTTCTTATCATTCATAATTTCTTCTAATCCTGTTAAATCCAGTTGTCTTAAATCATCCGTCAAGGGTGAAATTAGACTAGCATTTGCATTAAAATTTTGTTTAATATCCCATGACGAGGTAAAATGGTATTTCATTTGAAACTGTTTTGTTTTAACTACATTTAAAATTACATTCTCCAAGAATGCTTTACATTGCCTTGCTAACCAAAGTTTGCCTGAACCATTTAATTTTATGTGGTTTAATGTATTTGTACCATTTTTAAAATTGGGGGGTCATGTAATTGCTCCACATTTTTTGCAAAGCGCTTAGTAATTATATTAAATGCGGCTCCCGTATCCACGATTACTTCTATCAATTCACCATCCAGATAAGCTGTAGTTGTCAAGATGTTTGTATTATTCATGCAAATTGGTATTGAACTGCAATTTAAGCGCAGACTTTCGTTAGTAGCTCCTGTTTTATTTTCTAGAGACCCGCTTTTGTAAAAATTTCGGACAGAGTTAAGGGTCTCTTGTAGCCCTGTCCGGTACCATTTAAATGTGCTGACGTATCTTTTCCATTGTTTTGTTTATAATTTCTGTTCTGTACTTGACTTGTGAATACATTTCGCCCTTTTTTTAATTTATATTCTAATTTTCTACAATTTGACGCCTCATGTCCCTTTGAGTTACACCATTGGCAAGTCCGTATATTAATTACTTTTCTGTTGTTTCCATAAGCATTAATTGGAGTGTTGTTATCTATCTTCCTACGTCTACAATTTATAGCCGTATGACCAATGTATCCACAGACCTGACAGATGGGTGCTCTTGATGCGCGACCATTATTTTGATCCTTTTTCAGATGATCCATGTGGTGTAGATTTTGTTTTTGAAAATAGTTTTTATTATGAAACTTTTTAGTGACATTATAGCTCGGTGTTACAGTTCTTTCCTTAGTTATTTCTTGGTTTATTCCAATTAATTTAAGTTTACTTACCAACGCATCTATTAAGTCCTCTGTTTCCCTGCGATCGCATTTCGTCGCCTCTCGATGAATATCCTCGGCCTTCCTTCGTTCTTGTATTTTTTGGGTATCTTGGTGTAAAACTGATTTACCTTCTTTTTCCGTTTCTTCAATTGTGTCGACGAAGTTTTCTAATTCCTTTAAACTATTAGGACACTTTATACACACCATGTGTCTGTAATAGGGTAGTAATCCCGATATTAATCTTTGTACGATTTCTTTTTCAGCCATCTGTGGATTACAATCATCGCATATTTCGAGGAACGAATAAAAATATTCGGTTAGAGTTTCGTCTACTTTCTTACATATCAGTTTTTCTTGTAACCTGAGTTCAAAATTAGGCCCCAGGAATTTATTTTTAAATTTCTGAATCGTCCACTCCCATTCTGCGTTAGGATTCTCCTTCATTAGATTTTCAAACCAAATATTTGCACTTCCTCTTAATGAATTCGACAAATATCCCAACTGTTCCATTTCATCCCATCCATTCAACCTTGCAATCGTCTTGTATTCTTTCAGAAACGTTAGTGGATCTTCTTCTCCGGGATGAAATGTAGGTGGGTTCGTAAATTTCGGAAGTATCGATTTTCTTGTTTGAAAAAATCTACTAATAGATTTGTTTGCTGTTGACTCTTCCCAGTATCTGCTATTGTTCTGATTTTTCACTGCATTAACTAATTCGACTGAATGCCTCTCGAGGTTTTCCCTGTTTTCATTGAATTCCCCCGTTCGTATAATTCTCCTTCCTTGTTTTGGCATCGCTCCTCCGTGGTTGACCAATTTTTTCTTTTTGCTGTTGTAAGGAATCGCTAAAACTTTTATGTTCTTGTGCTCTCCTTATTGTTGAATTAGTAGTTTCTGGAAATCTAGGGGGTGGTGGAATATAATCCACTTTTTCAGTAACCTCTCTCACCTCTTGTATGCGAGCGTAATTTTTTTGTTGTTCCTGTGCTTGTTCTTCAGCTTCGTTTATCGCTTCGGAAAAACTTCGAATATCATGTAAAATTGGCCGTTTTTGTTTCGGTGTTTCTATTTCTTGGTTTTTATTATTCAAAAAAACGTCTTCGTTTACTGTTTCTTCTATATATATAGTTCCCGCTGGCGGAGATCTTGGCATTAATGAACTTCTCGCAGTAGGAAAAAATGCGTTTTTATTCAGCTTTAAATAAATATTAGGTTTTCCTTTGTCTCCACTTACTTTTTCCGATTTTTCTTCGTCTTTGCTTTTTGACCTAGTTTTTGGACAGTCAGCCATATTATATTTCAATTACATTTATTTATTTATTTATATTTACGGGGGTTAAATATACTGTATTCATTAATTAATACTATTCATAAATTTCAACATATTATAAATTCGTAAATATTTAAAACAAAGTAATAAATAAAATTAATTAACTCGCTTTTAAGTGTTGACTAATTACACCTAAATTACTTTTAACATTTTACTTTTATTAATATAGAATTATTTTAAATTCTTCATAGTTTTCCCTAGTAATAACACCCTATAATTAAGTAATTTTCTTGAGGGATTTTTTTTTAAGTGTACTTCGGTCATTACCGTAGCGATTTAGCTATTCAGGAAAATAATTTACTGGGTCAAATAAATACGCAATCCAACAGCTATTTGCTTCGTTGCATAAAAATTGGATTTGGGTCGATTGAACTGACTACCGATAGTGTCATCAACCCGTCAATTCGATTTATGCGTGCGTGTAAAATCAAATAATTTAAATTTAGATATTTTAAGTTGCCGCATTTATTTAAATATTCTCCTTAAAAAATTGTAATAGGGGAACTGTATTTAAACACGAAATGTCCTTCATCGTTTTTTACCATCCAAGTATTCAATCTCTTCTCTTATATTTTTTAATAAGCGATTTATTAAATGAGAAAAAATAACAAAGTTTAACAAATTAATAATTCTTTTCCAAAAATATTTGTCGATTTAGCCATTTCCTCGCCATCGTCTTAATGTGAAATGCGTATTTCATGCGACCGTGCCCTAAGCTCTTAGCCTACGTAATACTATGTATTTGTATTACACGTGTCTTTAGCCCAAAATTTCGAGCAAAAAGGCGCCTCCACCACTGACACGCCCTCTACGCGCTTGCAATGAATTCAACTGTTGGGGTAATCGTAGCTCTCGGTAGACGGTGCCGCTCAGGTATGGACTAAAGGCACTAGGGGGTAGTTTACCCGAATAACAAAGACTATCTTACCTTGTCCCGGTTCTCGGCTCTAAAAAGGAAGGTCCTCTTCAGAAAAACCACCATACCACTTTAAGGCTTTATTGAGCACCCTACGCTATGGGGCCACCTTGCCGAGCTACCACCTTCACGCTCGGTCCCCAATCGACTGTCGATTGATTAATTATCCGTAGCTCAGCAAAGTGACCCGTTAACAATTATATACAGCTGGCCCCAATGAGTATTCGTGACAGTATTCTTGTTTTTTTTTACAATTGAGGGGTTTCTGAAAAAGAAAACATTTGTCACTTTTTTGTGAAATTGAAAACACTGGCTCAAATATTTATTTTAGTTAGATAGATCTAAGACAAAATTGAAGTTATCGGTCACAATCTTATCATTAAAAACAAAAGCAAAAAGAAAAAACCTAATAAATAAGTAAGTAAATTAAACTGAGTGTTCAAATTGTCAGAATCCGTATTATTAAATAAATTACAAACGTCTTGTAAACTCGCCATTGCTAATATTAACAGCAGTAAATTGCACAATTGAATTTGACGTAAACAATAACCACTGATAAAGTTATTCGCTAGAGTTTGTTTATCGCTTACTAGATGTACCTGACCTGGCGCTAATAAGTATCCACGACGGGAAATGAATACTTGAACCATTATTTTTTTTTCAGAAAGAAAAAACAAGAATACTATTGTAAAAAGAAAAAAATACTCTACTGACCGCTAGAGTAAAATTAACAAGTTTCCATTTAAAAAAATTACGCAGAGGCGTAACTCATAAACAGTTGAAGAAAACAAAATTCAAGTATTCTCAATTGTAGAAAAAAATTTCCTAAAAAACTTTCATAAAGGACATAATTTCCTAAAATGAATATTAACGGCAATAAATGGCCGTCTCCATACTTTTAACTAACCTTGTATAATAATAATAATAATTTTAGTGTATCACTAAATCTTTTAAACGTTAAGTGTTTGTGCGCTATTTAGTGTCCGCTTAAAATATTTTGTGATACGATTTTCATCGGACAAGAACCTACTTTAAATAATTTTATTGTCATAATGCCCTAACAAATAAATCTACATTTGACGTGTCAGAAAATACAAAAGGAGTCAAAAGACAATTACACATTAAAAAATCATCTATGGAATAAAAGGAGTTGGATATTAATGTTTGTTTAAGTTTATTCTTAAACGCTAAATTGGAATTCGGCACACTATTGTTCCACATAGTTTTAACTTTTCTGAGGCATGACAAGCCTGTAAACACAGGACCACTTTGTCCGATCGTCAAGCTGTTATATGGTAACCGAATGTCCTCGCAATTACGCGTTATGTAATTATGATAATCACTGTTCTTTGGCGCAGTACTTTCAATGGAACGCGCGTAAAGTATGGATTCGTAAATATGTAACGAGGGAACATGATATTAGGTTTGTTCGCGGTAAGGATTCAGAACTGATTCGGGACTATTCGCATGCGCAGTTGAAATAATGACGTTCGCGGATCACAAAATTCCGAACTTCTAGTTACAGTTCTGTGTTCGCAGGTCAGCCAGATTCGGTTCGAGATCGATTCTTAACTACTTCTACTGGTTCTAGGGATTCAACAAGAACCGTAAGTTCGAGACATGTGCAATTTTATGTATAGCGACAGTGGGCATGCTTCGGCTGTATTCATAACTTGCGGGGCTGTATTCACGATTGTTTTGTTTTTGTTCTGGGTTTCTCTTGTATTTTTTTGTGATAGTTTAATTTAGGTTTAATTTGATATTGATTAGAATTGTAATTGGTAAGTAAATTAAAAAATGTTTTTACTTTTCACTTAATAAAAAATATATTTTTAATGAGTACGGCCATAATGTCAGATCATTTATCGTCATTTATAGAGTTGACAATTCAGAGTTCTCGTTCTTGGTTCCGAAATCGTTCGCGATAAATAGACATCCTGAACCGGTTCATAATCAAGCATGAGCTCTACGACAATCCTGAATTAGTTCCGTACTCGTTCTGAATCGGTTCGGAATGTGTTCCGCGAACGAAGCTATTCAAATTCACAAAAGTTCTCGGTAGCTCGTATGATAATCGACACCCGCCATTATTCGAACGATTTTCTTCTGTATACGAAATATATTTGCAGCGGCGGCACAGCTACCCCAAAACAAAATGCCATAGGAGATGAGTGATTGTATTAAGGCAAAATACATATTTCGTAATATGTTGAATGTAACTGTATTACGGAGCCGATATATCAAAAATACTTGACCACTTAATTTGTTTTCAAGCCGTTGCACGTGATATTTCCAGGTAAGTTTATTGTCTATGTGCACTCCTAAAAATTTGAAGCTCGGGACGTATGCTATAGATACACCGTCGCACTTAATTAACGGGGAGGAGTACACATTTATATTTTTTGTAACTACGGGCATGACTTGCGTTTTATCAGTGTTTAGCTTCAAACCGTTATTCAAACACCAGTCCTTCATTTCGGCTAAGGAGTTGTTAGTACGTATACTAGCTTCGTGAGTGTTGTTGGCGGAAATGATGAAGGTAGTATCATCAGCGTATATGATGGTCTTTGATGGTGAAGGGCATAATTCTGTGAGATCATTCACAAAGATGGAGAACAGAATGGGGCCCAGTATTGAACCTTGGGCTACCCCGGTATCGACATGCAACGGAGTGGATAAACAGTCTTGAATGGCTACTTGTTGAGTCCTTCCTTGGAGGTAAGATTTCACTCATTTATTCGCAGTACCTCTGATGCCAATCTGCTCCAATTTAGTACATAATGAATTGTGATTGACAGAGTCGAAAGCTAGACTTAAGTTACAGAATAAAGTGAGTATCTTGTTTTTGTTGTTCAATTTGGTAAGAATGTAGTTGTACGTATCGGCTATCGCAGTGGACGTAGATTTTCCCTTCCTAAAACCATTTTTTCGCCTAGCATATGTGAAAGTAACTCATATTAACCCTAAATGTGACGGAAAGTAATGCTTATCTGCCCTTGGGCTGCTAAACTCATAATAACACGATTTTATAGTTCGTAACCTAGAGATACATTTGACTTTCATTTGCGCGCTTTGACATTTCACAAGGGCAGAAAGTGAGCATTTGCAGTCCGCGGCTATGAGCTGCACGAGCAAGCAAAGCGAAGCGAGGGCAGCTCATAGCTAAGGGCTGCTAATGCGTTTCTGCATGTGTGACACACAACTACTTTTCGCCTAGCAATCAACTAAATTCAAACTTTGTTTAAAACTAACGTTTAATGAAAAATTCTGTGAAATGTTAAAGCGCGCAAATGAAAGTCACTGTGTTGCTAGTTTACGAACTATAAATCGTGTTGTTATGAGTTTAGCAGCCCTAGGGCAGATAAACATTACTTTCCGTCACATTTTTAGGGTTAATATGAGTTACTTTCACATATGCTAGGCGAAAATATACTCTTGTGAATTACTGAGTACGTTATTTTTATTCAAGTAGGACGTCAGTTAGAGCTCGAGAACTATCGATAGTGGGTACCATCGATAATTATCGATAGTTGAGTATCAAACTATCGATAATTGAGTATCAAACTATCGATAATTATCGATAATTTTCGATAGTACAAAATAAATAAGCAAATGTTGCAAATTTTTTCGTCTTGTACCACGCAACGTTGTCGTGATCAATTGGTGGTCGCAAATAGCCATTCTTGCTCAAAATTAAAGGCGATAATCCCTGTCTCTGGGATTGTTCCTCTATGAATCTTCTCCATCCTCGTGCCACTGGTCGTATTCTTCCTAACACATGTATCATCTTCAGGTAGTCTGTTCTGTGATTACTGGAACTCAGTCCATCAAATACTTGCTCGTTTAGGTACTCTGCGTTCTCTACGTCTTGTGTTAATCCAGCTTCAGATGGAAGCCTGGGCTCACGGCCATAGATAAGACTGAAAGGCGACATTCGCGTGGTCTCTTGTACTGCAGTATTGTAAGCAAAAGTTACATGTGGCAGATAAAAATCCCAATCAGTTTGTTGAGAATTAGTATACAAACTGAGCATATCAGCTAGGGTTTTATTAAATCTTTCTGTTAATCCGTTACATTGTGGTCGATAGCTTGTTGTAAATTGACTATTTACGCCCAAAATTTTCAACAACTCTGCTATAAATTGTGACTGAAAAACTTTACCGCGGTCACTCAAAATTTCCTTCGGGCAACCATGCCTACTTATTATATTTTCAAATAAAAATTTTGCGACAGAATTCGCTTTTCCGTCACGTAAAACTCGTGTTTCGACCAATCGCGTGGCGTAATCAGTTGCTACTATTATCATTGTATTACCTTTAGAACTTCGGTGAAAGGGGCCCAATAAATCAATCCCGATTTTTTGGAAAGGGAGTCCTACTTGAATTGGTTGTAATAATCCAGTAGGAGGTTTATTAGTATAATCTTTGCGTGCTTGGCAATCCGGACATCCACGAACATAAGTTTTAATGTCTTTTAACATTCCGATCCAAAAATAACGATCTTTAATACGATGGTAAGTTTTAGCAAACCCTAAATGACCTGGGGTGCGATTCTCCAATTTGTACGAGTTAAATTCGTATACGAAAACTGCCGAATTCCGCATACGTATTGATTATGTGCATTCTCGAACAAGCGTATGCGAAATTTTTATACGAAACTGCAACGAATGATCTTGAGGCATTCGAGTTTGTGTTTTCGTATACGATTGTAACTAGTTGTGTGACAAATGACAAGTGGGAAGTTAAAATTCGCGTTTAATTGCTCTTATGGTTTTTTTCCTGCTATGGCGGCATTAGGCGATCTAGTAAATTTAGCCGGTATTGAAGTTTTGGAAGAATTTGAAATGAGAGCTCACAGATATAGAAGATTTCATGTCTGTGATGACCCTTTTAATGACTTAACAGATCTAAAATTTCTTAAAATGTACCGGCTAAAAAAACAAGTGGCTTCAGATCTAATAGATTTGCTGCAACCACAGCTTGTAGCCCCAAGTAGAGTTTTTCTACTCTAGCTGTAGAACGTAAGGTAAGAAAAATATACACATTGTTTTTTCATGTAGGTACTTGATATTAATTATGTGTCTAGGTAGGTATTAACAGCTTTACGATTCTATGCTAGTGGAAGTTATCAAAGTGATATTGGTGCTAATATTAATCATGCTATTAGTCAAGCGGCCGTAAGTCATTGCATTAGTGAAGTAACAGATGCATTGAACACCCCAATAATTTTTAATCGATATGTAAAACTACCAGAAAATATTGAAGAACTGAGAGGAATTCGTAGAAAGTAATTAAAGTGACACATTAAAAAGAAAAGTTAAATTTTGATGATTTTTCAGTTTCTATGTTACTCATAATTTCCCAGGAGTAATGGGTTGCGTAGACTGTATATAGCAATTTATCCACCTCAAATTGATGGTTTATATCCTGAGGCTATATATGTTAACAGAAAAGGTTATCACTCAATAAACACTCAGCTGGTAATTTGGTAATTATTGAATTATTTAATGAAATAAATAAATTTATTTCCAGATTTGCGATACAAATTTAAAAATTTTAAATGTTTGTTCACGTTTCCGTGGTAGCACACACGATAGTTTCATCTGGAACAACAGTAATGTCCTGAGGTACATGCAAAGTATACATAGAAATGGAAATGCTTCCTACAGTTTATTAGGTAAGATTACATATTTATTTACTTCTATATACCGCTCACAATTTACCAATATCCCCTTTTACATTAGCAATAACAATATTACAGGTGATGCTGGCTACGCATTGAGACCCTGGTTGCTAACTCCAATTGCTAATGCTGCACCTGGTACACCAGAGAGTCGTTATAATCAACGACACAAAAGCACCCGATCACTAATCGAGAGATGCAATGGAGTTCTCAAGTTAAGATTCAGATGCTTATTGAAACATAGAGTTCTTCATTATGCACCGGTGAAATGTTCTCGTATTATAAATGCATGCACAGTTTTGCACAATGTATGCATTGAAAATAATATACCACCAGTGGCACTAGGAGATGATGAAGGTGATGAAAATATGGGTGAAATTGATTTTGGGATATATAATGATTTAGAATATATAGATCAAGCTCCAGTACAAGCAAACAGAATAAATCCTGACTTAGTTGCTGGACGCAGAATGCAACAGCTATTAATTCGAAATCATTTCACACATAACTAGCATGTAATTACTCCTATATATTATGTATACTTACTTGTATTTACTTCATATTAATAGAAGCACATTTTCTGTAATTTTGTTTTCGTTTAATTCCGTGAGTGCAAGGTGTGAAGGATATATTTAGGTATATCAACACATTCAAAAAAACATTCATCAAAGTAAGCTTAGGAAAACAGAAATCACACAGAAATGAAAAAACTTTTTTTTTTTACAGAAATAAAATATCATAAATGCAACTGAATAAAATCCTTATAAACAGACTTTAAATAACAATATCACAAAAAATACAACTGAATAACATCCTTGTAAACAAAATAGCCTTACAACAATATGACAAGAAAATGAATAAAATCCTTATACACAAACAAATAATACTGAAATCAAATTGTTTAAGAAAAAAATAAAACCTTCAATAAAATTAGAAAAACTAATAAAGACATATCAATCAAAACTGAGGAAAACTCTTGATATAACAATCATAATAACTAATAACTCCATTTTTCATTAGTTTTTTCTAAACTTTTTGCAATTACTTGCAACGCAGTTGCTATATCCTGCTTTATAGCTATATCTTTTTCGTAAAGTTGTAATTTATGTTGATAATATTTTTCTTTTATAGAAATTTTCAGTTGGGTTTGTTCTGCTAATTTTGTTGTTGCTGCAATTGTATGTTCTAAACGGTGAATTCGTTTACTCTTATTCTTATTTGTGTTTAAAGGAAACTTTTCTTTCGATGAGGATGCCACTTCTCCACTCGAACATGGTATATTGTGCTCTGTATTGTCTTGTTCTTGTGTGGAATAACAAACTTGCATTTCTCTGATGTTTTCACTTTCTTCAATTGTGGTTACTTCATTCATTGATTCTTCGGGAGTATTTGGCATCTCAAACACAGCCTGAGATTCATTGACATGTGGATGTCCTTCAGTGGCCACTGGGCCCACCAAACTTATAATTTCCTCCTCTACAGACGTGAAGTGTACCTCTGCTTCTGGTCCACCACCTGTTTGAGCTCGATATTGTTTAATCGAAGAACATTTTGCTTTAGTAGAGCTTTTCATATCATGCCATGTCTAAAAAAAAATGCCAAAACATTTATATTTTTCGTACAATGAATGTAACATACCTATTTATAAATTCTAAAACAGTAATTTCTTCTTAGTTCAATTGTTAAACAATTAAAAGAAAATATTTTAATTTGGTGGTTTAAAGTAATTTCAGCGGAGAAATTCTTGTGTGAAACAATTAATTCATACTATTTTACTAACCTTGCGCCATTTCACCCAATCCTTTTTTGCACCGGACAAAGAATTTAAATTGGTTTCTAATGTTTGCCATAAGGTCCTGCTGGTTGCGAAGGAAAATTCTTTGCTAAATTTGCCAGACATTAACTCAGGATGCTTTCGCATAAAATCCAGCATTTCCCGCTTCTGTTCTTCAGAAATCTTCCTGTTCTTTTTATTGCTTTCCATTATTTTTTAAATAATAAAATATACCTACAACCACACGATACAACACCGGAACCATAAACAATGCATTTAAAAAAAATTGGGTTATGAAGGTTATGTTTTTAATCTAATCAGGTGTACT
Organism: Dorcus parallelipipedus; assembly: GCA_958336345.1. Lineage (NCBI taxonomy): Eukaryota > Metazoa > Arthropoda > Insecta > Coleoptera > Lucanidae > Dorcus > Dorcus parallelipipedus. The sequence goes on along the minus strand of OY284483.1, from coordinate 9,113,006 downwards.
CACAGACGCGGTAAACTGAAATTCATTGTTTACGCTATTTTTCAGTTGAGAACACTGGTATTCGTACATTGTTGCCGTTTTTCTTTCCGAATGATTTGAATTCGCATACGTTGATACTTCGCACGGTTGTCCAGAATAAACATCTGATCGTATACGAATTTCTTATGCGAATTACAACGTATACGACTCAAAATCGTACAACTTGGAGAATCGCACCCCTGCTAAGGGTTCGTTATGATTGGCAAATAATATTTCTTCTTTTAAGGTGTCGGGAATTACTAATAAATTTTCTGAATCCGTTGCATTTGGATTTTTCTTATATAAAATGTTATCTATTAAAACAAATTTTTTTTATTTTTCTCCTCATAATGGCGGTTAAATCTTCGTCTGGGCTCAGTAAAGCATTTTTAATTTCACTAATAAAGGCGTCAGACTCTTGGGAAGTAATGAAATTGTCAGGGATGGAAACAAAAACAGGTAAGTCTTGGTCTACTTGCTCACCTTCTAATGAGGCTTCATTTACGGGACAACGACTTAGGCAATCACTGTCTTGATTTAACTTTCCTTTTTTATGAATTATCTTATAATCATATTCGGACAATATATGTATCCACCGTGCTGTTCTACCTTTAGGATTTTTTAAAGATTTTAAAAAACATAATGCGTGATGGTCGGTTATAATTTCTACGGGTTTACCGTAAATTAGATGTCTGAGCGTTTTGAGACTCCAAATAATGGCTAATCCTTCTAAATGTAAAACTGAATAATTTTTCTCTGCTTTTGTTAAAGTTCGAGAGATATAGGCAATAGGATGTGATTCTCCGTTAAAATTTTGTAATAAAACAGCTCCAATTTCTTTAGAAGAAGCATCTACTCTTAGTTCAGTTTTTAATTTTGGATCATAATGAGCCAAAACGGGAGCTTCAATAAGTTTTTGTTTTAATAAACCAAATGATTGTTGTTTTTCCTCATTTCAAATAAATTTTTCATCTTTCTTTAATAAATTATAGAGTGGAAAAGCAATTTTTGCGAAATTTGGTACGAATTTTCTGTAGAAATTACAGAAGCCTAGAAAACGTTGGAGTTGTTTTACGGTTTTAGGCTCTTTGAAATTTTTTACTGCTTTTATTTTTGATTCATTAGGACGTATGCCGTTCTCATCTATTTCATAACCAAGCATTTTTATATTTGTTTGTAAAAATTTGCATTTATCCGGATTTAAGGTTAAGCCGGCTTTGCGGAGTCGTTGAAACACTTTTTGTAATCTTTTCATGTGTTCTTCAAGAATGTCTGGAAAAATTATAATGTCATCTAAATAAATTAAAACTTCTTTCCATTTAATAATAATAATAATAATAATAATAATAATAATAATAATAATAATGGTTTATTAGCCATTGTTACAAGGATCATTACAAAATTAGAAAATTAAAAACTGATTTCTTACAAATTTATAACCAAATGGCTAAAAGGTTTTGGATTAGTAGTGTAAGCTACTGCTCTTCCTCCAAAACCCTTTAAATTTAAATTTTAACACAAAATGGCAACTGACAATTAGAATGATTACATTCAAGGTAGTCAATTTGAAGCAACAAATAATAAATAAAAAGTAAAAAAATAGAAATAAAAATAAAATAAAAATAAAAACACTCAGCTGTAGTCCAATCCACTCAAGCTCAACCGAATTTTGAAAGTTTGAAAGTTATCACTAGGCTAAACATTTTGTAATCGATGACGAAACTATCTCCTGAAAGAAGAAATCGAACATGATTTTAACGAGTTAGGAATCTTATTATAGAACCTAACAATGTTGTAAGAGAAAGAGATCTTTGGTAAATAGATGTACGGTGTGGAGGAGGGGTTAGCAAACCTTTGTTTCTAACATTAATGTTGTGCACATCAGTTCTATAAGTAAGCCTTTCGTAGAGGTACTGGGGAGTCTTGTTTAAGATAATTTTGTAAAAAAATACTGCAGAGTGAAGCTCCCGTCTCTTGATCATATTTAACCAGCGAGCTTTAACGAGAGTGTGTGAAATATGGTCCCTGCCCTTGAGTCCATAAATAAAACGTAAACACGAATTCTGTAGTCGTTGAATTTTTTTAATATCAATGGAGTCCAGACAAGGGCCATATATCACGTCACAATAGTTAAATTGCGATAAAACTAGGGAATCACAAAGCATTTTGCGTAAATTTTCATTTAAGAAATCCTTGCTGCCGTATAATAACTTAAGCCTACCATACGCTTTCTGAAGTAATTTACTAAGATGTACCTTGAATCTTAAATCTGTGTCACAGTAAAGGCCAAGGCTTTTAGCACAGTCTACCAAATCTAGTGAAAAGTTATTTACTTGAATATTAACGTAATTCATAGCCGTTAAACGAGATTTTTTTCTGCCAAAGATCAAGACATGTGATTTGTCGGGGTTGACTGAGAGACAATGTTCCGATGCAGCTCTATGTAGTTTGTGTAAATCCAAATTAACTTCTGCCACGCCATTAACAATATTTGATTGATCAAAACAATGATACAGTTGAGTATCGTCGGCGTATAAATGGCATCTGCAAAATTGAACAGTTTTAAAGATAAAATTTATATAAATACAGAAAAGTAAAGTCCCAAGAATACTGCCTTGTGCCACACCAGAACGAATGGGTAGCGCCTCTGAAACATTGTTGTCAAGCATAACTCTCTGTCGTCTTCCAACCAAGTAATTCTCAAAAAATAATATAGCATTATTATTAAAGCCGATGTAATGTAAAATAGAGAGTAGTAATTCGATCAGAGCCACAAGAACTAGATTTTATAGACTCGAGATGTCTGAAAATTTCGTTACATGTTACAGATTTAAAAGAGAATAAAATATCGAATTGAAGGTAACTATTATTCCTGTAGTGATCCAGTAATGCGACATCAGCATTTTGGAAGTTTTGAGCATTAACGAAATAGGAGTTTATTATATTGACATTACTTAATTGAGGTGGCAGTTGAGTAGACGATGTTTTGTTATGCACACTTAAATTACTAAGCTCTTTCCATAGTTTACGTGGTGTGCAGTTTGCCACGGTATGTTCTAAATATGCCTTTTTTTCCTCTTTTAATTGTAGCGGTAGTATAATTTCTTAATAATTTGTAATAATTGAAGGCTCCGACAGTACCTAACCGTTTAGCGCGTTTAAGGGCGGAATCTCTGAGTGATATTAGTAATCTGACGTTATCTGTAAGCCAAGGTGCTGGAGGCTTTTTAAACCTTCCAACTTTATATGGTGCATGTTTATCAAAAAGAATAGTTAAGTTTGAATTAAATATGTATAAGATTTCGTCAATATTATCAGTCTCATACAAGATATGCCATGGTAACATCTGCAAATCTGAATAAAAATAAAATAAAATCATAAGCAAAATTAAAAAAATTTCTAAAGGTGCGCGTGATATTTATTTTTTTATAAGTTGCAATCGCAAATGTCGCATAAACAACAAAGTGATCTGAGAATCCACAGAGATCAATTACTCCAGAATCAGTAAAGTTAAGATTTAAACTTGTAATAATAAGATCAATCAGTGAGGAGTTAAGATTACCAACTCTGGTCGACTCTGAAATAACTTGCCTCAACCCTATGGAATCAAGAATGTTAATGTTAACATTTTGCTCGAATTACTGTGGCAATCTAACATATTGATATTAAAATCACCAACACATATGATAGCATCAAAAGAAATGAAAAGGTTACTTAAAATTTCCTCAAGATCACTACAAAAGTTAAGAATATCTGTGTGGGGTGGTTTATAAATTGCACCGAAAGCAATAGTCAAAGTACCTAATTTAATAGATATCCATAGCTGTTCGAGATGAGCACTGGTCATAGTAAAAATTATTTTAGTTGCAAATGAAGACTTCACATATATCGCCACACCACCTCCTCTCCTACCGTCCATTCTATCCGATCGTAAAATGGAGTAACCATTGATAGTAAGCAATTCGTCATGAACAGCAGGCGACAGCCAAGTCTCAGAAATACCTGCAACATCATAATCCTTAGAGCAAATAAGTTGTTTCAAACTATCAAAACTCCTGGCAAGAGATCGTGCATTACTGTGCAATACAGAAAACATATTTGAACAAATGTTACGGTAATTTAAACTTAAAGTATAAACGTAAAGAACTATGAGTGCGACTAAACATTATTGTATTAAACAATCATCTTTTAGAAAACAGATTGCAAATAGTGACTGAATGAGTAATAACGATTAAATTGATTTACAGTTAATGATCAATTAATAAAAAATAAAAAATAGCACAACAAATTAACTAGATAGCAACGGAAGAACGGAATACAACCAAATGTCTAACAAACTTGTAATTGACTTAATTGCCTTGAGGATGCTAATAAATAATACTAAGTAACCTAACAAGTATACGAATATTTAATTTAAACCGATGTACTAAATTAATGTAACCAAAATGATTTTTAAGTAAATTAAACAAGAAAGAAATCACCGACCCCAAAGGAAAAGTACTGCTGGGCTCGACGTCCAAGGCCGCTGCGTTAACTCTTCGTACAGGCATCTAGCGCTTCCAAGGAGGTAATCTCAATTCTTTTTCCATTACATAAGCAGTAGATTCTACCATCATACAACAATTTTGGGACCGAATTTAGCTTTGACTGCCGAGTAGACCACTGATTTTCGACGTGTCAGATCATCAGTTACAAAAATACCGCTACCTTTTAGCCATTTTTTGTTTTGCTTAATAATATTTTTGCCTGGTAAGAAACGAATTTTACAATTATTTGCCTCGGCTTATTAGGTGTACCACCGGTTACGTAATTGGAGTTCTTTCCAATACGATGAGCCCTGTCTATGCAATCGCCTGCTATAGTAACATTCATTTTTTTGAATATGTTATTAATAACTTCATGCACGTTTTCCTGATTGACTTCTGGCATGCCATAGATTCTAATACTGTTACGTCTTGAATACTGTTCCAAGTCGTCTATTTATATTAATAGTAGGTGTGGTACTTAATTTATTGTTTAAAACAACTTCAATAGATTGAGATTTATTAGGATGAAGGAGAACGTCTGTTTTAAGGGTGATTTTAGCGTCGTTGGTTTTATTTTGAACATTTTTGTTATTCCTATTTTTCTTAGAATGTAAAAAGAAATTATCGAATTTAGTAACATCTTTGCATAATGGGACTCGTATATTACCGCAAAGTTCTAAATAATTTTGAGGAAAATTAATAATTGCCTTTGATTTCCGAAGAAAAGAGGTTCCTAGTATTAAGGGCCTTGGTAGATCGTGTACTACAATGACTTCTATAGGAAAAAGTGCTTTAGAAATTCGTAAGTTAACGAAAGCTCTACCGATTACTTTTATTGGTTCGTTTCCAGCTGTAAGTATATTTAAGGGTCTTTGTAAAGGAATATATTTGGAAACGTATTGAGAATTAATTACATTATGCAGAGCGCCAGTATCAATTATAACTTTTAAGAATTGGTTTTCTAAGGTTGCTGGGATTGTGACTATTCCAGACGAAGAGAAACAAACTGATTGGGATTTTTATCTGCCACATGTAACTTTTGCTTACAATACTGCAGTACAAGAGACCACGCGAATGTCGCCTTTCAGTCTTATCTATGGCCGTGAGCCAAGGCTACCGTCTGAAGCCGCTTTAGCATAGATATAAAAAATTTACGTGATCGTATCTTGGCTATTCGGAATACCGCTACAGAAAATATTAAACAATCACAAAATAAAGCTAAAATACGATATGACGATTCGCACCGTCATGTTGAATTTAATACAGGTGATAAAGTAAAAGTTTTCACTCCCATCCGTAAAATCGGTAAAAGTGAAAAATTACTTCTACGCTGGTTTGGACCTTATTATATTGTTAAAAAACACACCGATGTAGATTATGTTGTTTAAAAAGGTCCAAACAAAAATTCAAAAACAGATGTAGTTCAAGTAAGCAGAATAAGACCATATTACGAATCATGGCAACCTACACAAAAGTAAAAAAATTTAATTTTCTTTTTGCTTTTTGCCTGCCGAATCAATACTAAATAAATGATTACATTTGTATTTACATAAAACTTTTGTCAGTTTCAGGTATCTCTTCATAACAATTGGATTATTAATGCAATTAGGTCACCCTACCATTGCAATAATTGCATATGATTGTGAAACTCCCACTAGTAATATAACAATAATATCTCTACGCAACGTAGCCGATTGTCCTGATCCTTTAAAAGATTACAACGCCACTCAACAAGAAATACAAGTATTACAACAAAACAACATACTCCAAACTACTGTCAAATCATGTCTCATAGAAATTTCACGAAATATTTTTTACTGTGGTATGCACTCCCACAATTCCGCAGTTGCAAACGGTTTTTATAGCTAAATTCTACCTCTAACACCTAATGAATGCTTTCAAATTCACGCAAGTAAGTCTTATAACATTTTCGGAAAACATCTCACTGCCAATATTTTACCCAATTCTACTACATTCTCATCTTTTACACTAGCCGGTAATGTTTTACACGATGGAACGTGTTATCCAGCTTCGTATTCAGAATTCGGTGAAACATGGAACAACGTATTTGTGTTAGCTTCTATTAAAATCCAAATTTTTGAATATATTACCTCTATCAAAATTACCGAAAACGAAATTACTCTCTCTGGAAATATCGTTTGCCCCTTTCTAAAAGGATATTGCATCAATCCAAATACGGGCTTATCAGTGTGGAACACCATACAAAACACCTGTTCCCTATCACACGTGTCAATACTATTCGAAGGCATCGGAAATTTTATCTCTATCAACAAAAATAATTCTATAACAACACTACCTACTTATTTAGTAGTAGAACAAGTTAATTTTGTTTTCGCCCTTACAATTACTAAATCTAGTACCTTCTGTCATAGAGTAATACTACAAACAGAACACCCGCAAATATTAATACTTCAAAAAACAGCATCCCACCCATTTCCGATTGCCGGAACTAGTTGCAAAGAATTTAGTGATACAAGTTTAATCACTTACATTAATACTAAATTTCTATATGTTGAACAATCTATGAAACGCATGTTTACAGATTACCACATACATGCCGTACATATTACATCGCGAAATCTTACAAAACCGTTTAATTTTATCTTATCACAGCCCAACGGCAATAAGTAATTTAATTACTAAACAACTTGGTACAATCGCCTTTCCTGCTGGCGAAGTTATGTATATTATGCAATGCGTTCCAAGCAAAGTAAACATCCGACGAACAGACCACTGCTATAAAGAGTTGCCCGTTTCCATAAACAACACCACTTTGTTTATGTCTCCGATAACACATATCTTACAACGTCACGCTGAAGAAATAGAATGTAATGTACCAACACCTGCGTTATATTTCATAAATAACAATTGGATTGCTTTAAATCCAAATCCCGAAATATCAGTAAAGCCCATAATGCTCGAAGTTGATAATGAACCCAACTTTCAATTCAAAGCATCCAACCCTTAGGTTCAGGAGGTATTTACACTTACGAAGAAATGAAAAAGTTACATAATAATTTGATGTTTAGTTTTGAACGTCCAGCTATTTCCAACATAATTGTTCGTAAAATGGCAGGACTAAATACAGATACACAAGGATTCTCTACAGTTTCCTTATTTAATCCAGAAGAATTTCAAAAATTCGCCGATTCGGCTTTCACCTATTTTTGGAATTCTATAAAAGATATTGGATCCATTATCTCATTTTTATTAGGATTTTATGTTATTTTTAAGATTATTAAAACATTATTTAGTATATTAATAAACATATACACTCTTTATTCCACTACGGGGTTGAAATGGGCCCTATTCGCCGTGTGCTGGGATAATCTAGTGTTATTACGATTAAATGAAACATTTCACTCTCTACGCAGAGACTAACAATGAGTCTCATTCACCATAAATATTTTTGTCAACGTATAATTAAGATAAGATTCATTGTATGTATAAGTATTAACTTTCCTGCCTGACTTACCGAAATAGTTTACACAATATAAATTTACTTCTTTATACGCAATCTAACACAACGGTCAGTCAGAAACGTTCCGTTACCAAATAAGGAAAAATGTAAGTTTTCTTTTTTCTTTTGTATTAGAATTAATTAGTACCTAATTTTAGTAATAGCAGTATTGTTTTACTTACCAAGTTCCGCGTGTAATTGTAAGCATACGCACCCCACTGCATTGTTCTATGTTCACCACATTGTTCTCTTAACCCTAATAATTATTGTCTTACAACAACCTATTTACTATTTACTGGAACAGATTCCGCAGAATCTCCTCCACCTCAGAAATCGGCAGTTCACCCAACTCGAGTGGCAAATCCTCCAACAGGGACATCAAAGCCCCATTTGGACGCTCCCTTGGCCGCTCAGGATCCTGACCCTGATCCGCTGCGCGCCCCGTCCCGGATGCCACCCCCGATTCATCCCCTGAATCGGCCACGTGTTCCGCTGCGGTCTCAACGGCCTGCAGTATAGGGGGTGTCACCACATTATCTACGGAAATCAACCAAGAGCCCCCGTGCTGCCGAACCTGTCGGTTGCTACTTCCAGGCGACACCCCCGAGGTCCCGGAAGGTCCTGGCTGAGGTGATCGCGGCCGATCGCCCTCTACCCTTGGCATTACCCCTTCCACCGACGGACGCATACCAGTTGCAGCCCTTCTACGACTGTAGGTCCGTAATCGGACCAAACGAGTACGTCGCCTGGCTGATTGAGCCATATCCGTGGCTCCGGACCACAAACTCCACCTATACTGCCGGTACCAGTTTTCGTACCCGCTTGACCGCAGGGACAGAAGGGCGTCCATCACCGGACGTCTGGAGAGTCGAGGCCTTGGAGCTTCACAAAACCGCTGGACTCGCCTCAAACCTTTGTCCAAGGCGCTCCCCGGCCGGATCCGATTCGCCAGCCGCAGAATGCTGCAAATCAACCCTGCGAACTCCCAAGACCCGTCTTCGCAAGGCCGGATCCGCTACACGACCCAACAAATAAATGATGGCGGCAAAAATCGCTCATGATACCGGAAAATTAACGACCAGACGATTCGACGATGCTGACCTAGGTCTACCGCAAAACTAATCCAATATTTAATTAATTAATACTTGCTTATAAATTCTGTATAAATTTTTTCCCTTAAAGTTTACATTTGATCCGCCTCTCATAACAAACCTTATCTTGAACAAGACGCTTGTTTATGTTACCTACATACAGCATAATAACTTCATTGCTTTCTTTGACATAAAATTCATACCTTACTCCTTCTGGAAGTAAATAAAAATCTTTTTTTTGCGAGAGGGGAAAGTGTAACTAGGATGAGTCATCTGCACTTGTGTTTTGTAAACAAAACTAAGTTCCTTTGAAATTGTGTAATGCATGAATCATCTTATGACTCATCTACATGTACCATCTCATGACTAATCGTCCTCAAGGTTAGCAATACTTGCATAAGCATGACTCACCAAAATGCAAGCTGTATTATAATATCAAGGCAAAGATCTTACGTCAGAACCCGGAAACAAAACCCCTATAAATAGTCGAACACGAATCCATTAAGTAGTAGTAGATAAGTGAAATCTTGTCCGCGTGTCTATCAAACTCGTAGTTTATACGTAGAGAATGTAAGTAATCTTTATTTTAATAAATGTTTGTTATTCTGAGCTATGACCCTTATTCTATGTTACTTAATAAATACCGTAACAGTATAAATAAGGCAACCAAAAATTATAAAACTTTATTTTTAAGACAATAAAAATCTTCAAATAGTTAACTTTTAGGCCCAGTTGTAGAATGCCAGTTTAAAGTTAAGCTAAGGCTTAAACCCATAACAACAATTATTTCAACAATTGTTAAGGGTTTAAGCTTTCGCTGTGCTTTTGTTTTATTTTAAAGTGGCATTGTACAACTGCACCTTAGTGTTTAGGGATATTCTTATGCAAAAATGTTAGCATGTTGACTTTGTCTGGTTTGAGACTTGACCTACGTTCTGTAATTATCTGCCCAGTGCTGCTAAAGCATCTTTCGCTTTCCACAGATGTGGCGGGGATACAAAAATACTTACTAACACACTCTTCTAATGGTGACAGTTCCGTGCCCGTCACCTAAAAGCAATGCACTATTAACTTGGAAATCTTCTAATAAATACTCAGTACTCACCTTCCAAAATAGCAAGGGATCAGTTTGTTCTGTAGCATTGCCTCTTTCGAGGTATTGCCTTTTAGTTATGATGATATCTGCAGCAATTCAAAATAAGATGGCGGCGAGTGATGATCGTGGTTGTGATGCTCGAGAAAATGTAAAAAGTGTGGTGTTGTACCAGTAAAGGGGCTCTCTTGCATTAATTGTGGTGTGTTAATGCATCCGGGCTGTCTTAAGTACTACGAAAACATAATAGAAATTGACGACAAACACATAATGTGTTGTGAAAAGGCTGACGTAAATTGTAGTGCAGATAATGAAGCGACCAATAGTGATGAAAAAAATTGTGGGCAGACAGGCTTTATAATGAAGTTATAAGGCTACGCGCTGAAAACATATTATTACATAAACTGGTGAACGAGATGACGGATAAAAATGACTTGCTATTATATAAGATTGGTGTACTTGAAGGAGATAAGATGAAAGTATGTGAATCAAGTGTGGCAAAGAAAAAGCCAAATATGAAGTCTCAGCCGAAGGCCGACGGTCCCAAGTATAAGCCGATCTTGCGCACGCTTGATACAAATGAAGTGGCTGACGCAGTTGGCAACAATGAGCCTGGAAACATGGCTGCTGTGTTTACTGACAAGGTACAGATGCCGAAGCTGATTACTAAAAATCAAGTAAAATTTGCGGTACAAGAAGCTGAAAGGAAATGCAATGGTACAGGAAATGCAACAAGCATTGGCAGTTAGGCATGATTCACTAGAGGGTAAATGGTCTGATGTTGTACGAAGAAACAGTAAGAAAGTAACATCAGGTTAGTAGGATCCAACTCTAAGTTGAATACTCTTAAGTCAGTGCCTAAGACAACACCGTTGCATGTTTATCGGTTACAACCTCATACCAAGACAGAGGACGTTATATTATTCTTGAAACCTCTTTTTCCAGAAGTTATCTGCGAATCGTTAACCCCAAAACACCAGGACTTGTACTCATCATTTAAAGTCACACTTTATGAGCACAATTATAATAAGGCGATGCATCCTGAAATATGGCCTGTAGGTGCAAATGTTAGTAATTTTTTTTACCCACGCAGAAGAAATGTGTTACCAACGTAGCTGTTTCGGATGTATTCGATAAGAAGGTACTTTCGGAACCAAATTCTACTGCAAGTCATGACAACAAATCCTCTTTTGGTGTTTTTCATATTAATGTTCAAAGTTTACGCAACAAAATATGTGATTTGGAGACTTATCTTATTGACTTTAACAATCAATTCGGCATCGTATGTGTGACCGAACATTGGTTGTCACCTTGTGAAGTAAAAAGTTTGACAGTGTTAAATTTGATCACTGCCTCTGCTTATGCCAGGCCAAAGGGTTATGGCGGGGCACTAATATTATCTAGAGATGATCTAGAATGTAAAAACTTGTTAAACTTAACCTCCTTTTCTGTGGAAAACCATTGTGAACTTGCTGCTATCTTATGTGTGTCTGTAAATGTAACAGTCATATGTCTGTATAGGCCTCCTTCAGGCGATTTTGTTGTATTTTTGAACTGTATTGTAAATGTTCTGTCTCATTTGAAGGGTAGTAGGGTGATCATATGCGGTGACTTTAATGTTAAATTTAACACATGTGAAAAACCTGCTCTTACTTTAAAGGATCTTTTTCTATCTTACGGTATAATTCAAACAATTAATGTGTCTACGAGGGGAAATAACTGTTTAGATAACATTTTCACAAATTTGAATCCTGATAATTTTGTAGTTGCTATTGAGAACATAATCATATCTGATCATTTAGGGCAAAGTATAAAAGTAAATATTCCTTTTGAAAGTAAAAATAACAGTTTAAATGAACACTACTGTAGGCCAATTACCAAAGTTGGTTGTAACACTTTTCATAATATCTTGTCTGAAACAGACTGGGATTTCATAGGTGACAGCAAATCTGATATAAATACCTCTTTTAATAATTTCCTGGATCATTATATTGAAGCTTTTTTGTATGCTTTTCCCGAAGTCAAATTTAAATCTAAAAATGGAAAGAATAATGTGAAATGGTTTACTAATGATTTGAAAGTAATGCGTGAGAAAGTAAATCTTTTTAAGGAATTATACAATAAACATAAACTGAAAGAATTTGGTGTCCTGCATAACAATCTCAGATCTCAATATAGAATTGCACTTATAACTGCAAAAATTAATGTGAATGATAAATTAATTAACAATTCTAATAATAAGGTCAAAACTATGTGGCAATTAATCAATACTCAAAGAAATAAATTACCTAATACTCCTACCACTTTCAGCGCTGATGTCTTTAACAATTTCTTCATTAATATTCCAAATGTAATATCACAAAGCATTCCTACTTCCAATGTTGATCCCCTGTATTATTTGGACACTTCGTCGTCTACTATTCCCTGTTTCAGCTTTACTGAAATTAGCTTTAATGTAATTAGAGATATCGTTATGTCGATGAAGAACAATAATTCTAAAGATGTGTATGGTCTGAATACAAGTATTATAAAAAAAAGTTTAAATAATATCATTTTGCCTTTACCTGTCTTAACTAATACATGTATCAAAAGTGGTTTGTTTCCTGATTGCTTAAAAAAGGCCCTAGTCGTCCCCCTTTTCAAGTGTGGAGATAAAAACATAATTGATAATTACAGACCCATCTCGTTATTACCTATATTCTCGAAAATCATTGAAAAAGTTCTCAGTATTCAGATGGTAAAGTTTTTTGATGAAAATAATCTTTTTACCGGTAACCAATATGGCTTCAGGAAAAATTGTAATACAACAGATGCCCTTTTGCATTTTGAAAACAGTACGATTGACTGTTTTGAAAGGGGTGAACATTCACTGTCCATTTTCTGTGACTTGAGTAAGGCTTTTGATTGTGTATCCCACTCTATCCTTTTGGATAAACTCAATCACTATAATTTTGATGTTAATAGTATAAAGTTACTTTCATCTTATCTATCCAATAGAAAACAACAAGTTTATTTGAATGGTGAATTATCGTCGGAAAAAGATGTGATTGTTGGTGTTCCGCAGGGCTCCATCTTGGGACCACTTCTTTTTTTGATCTACTTCAATGATTTTTTCAACTGTTTGCCTAACATTGACTGTTTATTTTTCGCTGATGATACCACCTTGAACATTAATAATTCTGATTTAGTACAACTTGAACAGGATTCTACGGAGGTACTGTCTACAGCTGCCGACTGGTTTTCTAGTAATAAACTTCTGTTGAATGTTACTAAAACTAAAAAAGTTTTGTTTTCTTTAAATAGAGTAAATTATTCAACAACCTTTTCTGTACAGACTCTTTCAGTTTATTACAGAACATTCGACCTTCTTCAGTTGCCATTTCATCATATGACTTTGTTAAAGAATAGTGAATACCATACGTAATGGGAATTATCAAGGAAATGGTTACGTAGTTTTCACCTAAAATTTGAAATTAAGAAACAGTATACCTTATTTCAGACCATTATACCTGAAGTTTTCTTTGTTGCATCCTCAAAGCATTGCAAAACCTTTTCGATATCTTTCAACACACAAATATCATCAACAGAAAGCGGTTGAGGAGCTTTCCACAATTTCAGTAGTGTTCTTGCTATGGCATCATTTGTCAGGAGTATTCGTTGAATCATGTAATATATGCTGTTCCAACGTGTGGGAACTGCTTGTAAAAGCTTATAGGGTTTATCAGAATCCTGTTCCTTTTTAAACATTTCCATTGCTACAGTACTGCTTTTGAAGTAATTAACAATTTCTTTGCATTTTTTAACCACATTTTCAACATATAAAAAATTATCCTGAACCACTAAATTCAGAGAATGGGCATAGCAAGGAAGATGTCGTATTTTCAACAACTCACAAGTTTTTACCATGTTTGCTGCGTTATCAGTTACTATGCAAACTACTTTCAGGTTCACGTTCCACTCATTCATAATTTCAGTCATTGCATCAGCAGTATTTTGTGATGTATGACTGATGCCGCTAGTTAATGGCTTGGTTGACAAAACTGCTGATTTCAGTTCATATGCTTTGTTAACATAGTGGCAGGTTACTGTTAAATAAGACTCTGTTGCCCGTGATGTCCACCCGTCAGTTGTCAAAGCAACATAATCAATCGTAGCCAATTAATCCTTAAGTATGCCACATAGATCTGCATAAGATTGGTCCAACAGTTTTCCACTTAATGTAAATGGGCTAGGCAGGACATATCTCGGGTCTAACAAGTTAATTAATTTTTTAAAGCCACTGTCCGTAACAATGCTAAATGGCTGATAATCCAAAGCAATCATATCCATTATTGCCTTGTCTAATTGTTTTTTTTTAGATTGCTCATCATAATGAATTGTTCTTTTAAAAAATGGGCTGATTGATCTCATACTTGAACGAGCAGAACTACCACCACTTGAAGAAGAAGATACAAATGAACCATGTGTGCTTGAGTTTTCTTCTTCAGTTTCAAGTTCAACCTCACCTCTGTTTAAGCTCATTATTGAGTGGAACCTTTTTAAGTGGTCTGATAAATTGGTCGTATTCCCACTTGTTTTGTACTCTTTTCCACAGGTGTTGCATTTGGCTAATTTTCGATCAGAAGAACGTTTAAAATAATTCCATACAATTGAAATCTTTTTCCGTTTATTTGTGGGTATTGGTTTTGATGTAGAAGTAGAAAGTGAGTCATTTTTGCTAACTTCTTGAGCTCCCTCTTCATCATTGGTGGCTGTATCTGAACTATCAGGATCTGAAGCATTTGAATTCATAATATCTTTTTGTTGTATTGAAGCTGAAGCATCTAAAATTATTTAACATAAGGTATACTTTTGTGATGGAGAATAATCACAATAATAGAATAAACTTACCTGGTTTTGATTTTTTTTTACTTGGTCCACCACGTGCCAGAAACATTTCCATGATAACAGCCACAGCACAGATCACCTACGGATCACTTATAATTATGGGTAATCTTAATCTGTGACAAGTAGTAACAGTACTGAACACAAAGGTTTAGGTTAGGACACCGGTTGCGGTTAGGATAACAGAAAATAAATTAACAAGAGCTGTATTCTTTCGAACTGATTTAAGTGAACGAACTGAATGCAATGAACCTTATTTCTCCTGTGCATAAGGTTCATTGCATTCAGTTCGTTCACTTAAATCAGTTCGAAAGAATACACCTAAGATTGTATAAAATTGCTATATCTCCACGTAGCGACACTCGAGTATAACTGTCACAGTTGCCATTTTGTTTGATACCTACTGATTAGCAAATTACTTTATCAATTATTATTATCAATTATCAAACAGTATGGCGTTTTTTTTGACATGACCTTTAAGTATTGCTACTGGGTAATTACTTCTAGCATAAGAAAAAAATACCTATCCTACACGGAAATGAGAGCACCCGACAACATTAAGATCCAAACGCAGACGGCATTTCTTCGTAGGTGATATCTGACGGTGAAAAGGAAAACTATCGAAAACAATCGATTGTTCTAGGAAACTATCGATTACATTCGATAGTAGCAAACTATCGATGTTTACCGATAGTGCTATCGTTCTCGAGCTCTAACGTCAGTCTTCTGTTGAAACTTTCTTCAAATATCTTACTGAATTGGTTTTGGAGAGCGATAGGTCGGTAGTTAGTAACCTCAAGTCGGCTGCCTTTCTGTTTGTATCACTTTAGGTATTGTAACAAAGAAAGCTTCCAGTGCAGAACTTTCGAGATTATAATTGCTTGGAGCGATTCATCATGGAGAGCGCTAACCCTGGACGACATCCTCCGCAAGCCGTAATCAACGATTGCGTCGCCTCCTAGATTGAAGAGCTCCAGCCGCTGACGCCCAAAGGCCCCACCGGTACTGCCGGTACCATTGACCATACTCTCCCGAACGAAGGGTTAACACAGCATCCATATCCTGGCGCAGGGAAACCCGCCGACATACTCTTTTACAAAAACGCTGGATCCGGCGCATCCCACGGTCCACGATGCTCCGTAACGCTATCCTGTGCGACGTCAACAGGACGCTACACACGAACGCCATAGCGTTTAGGTTCCGCCGACGTAACACCGGATCCACCACCCGACCGAAGAGATAACATACATAAAATAACGAAAATTACGGATACCCGCATATTGAAGACCACCCTCTTCCCACAAGATGCAACGTCTTCTATACAACTAACCCAAGTCTTAAGTCTAAGTACTGTATGCATTTTCCTCTTACGTTCGCATTTGTTTCGCCTAACCATAAGCAAACCTTATTTTAAACAAGATACTTGTTAATGCATCATAACTTCTTTGTGAAGGTTGCCTTACTGTTCTAAACAATTTGATAATTTTTTTTACGAGGGGGGAAAATGTAACAAGGAAATCTTCCAGTGCAGAACTCTCGAGATTATAAGTAGATATACTATGGGCATTCGGGGCCAATTTCCCATATGATTTAATATTGGGCTCGAATCTTGCAATATTTGCGCGGATAATGGTCAGGGGAGTGCGGGGCTGAGGGGACGGGAGGACGCGCGCAACCAGCAGCTGAAGGAGACGCGGGCAAGCAGGAGCAAGAGGGAACGCGTCAGTGGAGAGCGAGAGAGAGACGTAGAGAGTTTCGCTCTCTCTTGCAGCAGCAGCGTGTAGTTCCAAACGTGACTATACGATTTTGAGTAGATGGCGCCCTAAGTGAATAGCGGCGGCGCGCGCGTTTAATTTTCAAACGATTACTTCGCTGTCTTGTTTGCAGCAGCTGCGTGTAGTTGCGTCACGTGGTCGATTGATCGTGCTTAATGAAAAAATTATTTTTGCCGTTGCGCGGATGAACGGAAGATTCGACCCCGGTGCCCGCTGTTTGCAAGGCATTCACCTAACGCACTCGGCTATCAGGCAACTTAGGAGCGGCGGGTTAACAAGTGGAATAAAAAAAAAGAGAACTCAACTGTCGTTCGCTCGCCGAGTGTGCGCGCGCGCGAGTCGGCTTTCACTCAGAATGCTTGGGGTAGGTTGCTGCATCAAGGGTGTATCGTGAAGGCTGGGGCGGCTGTCTTGTAGCCTCCAGTGTAGGAGGTATTGAGAAATTATACAAGTACGTTGCAGGTTAAAACGTTTTATTTTCATTAAATATATATATATATATTCACATTTAGTTTTTAAAAATTCGTAAGTAATTTTTACATTAATTATGGAACATATGCTGCAGGGCTTAGTATGGAAAGGAACATCTTTATACGAATGTTTGTAACGTAAAACTTACGATTTTAAAATTAGGAAAATGTCAAAAATACTTCTAAATGTTCTGACGATATAGCATACATACATTTTAAATTAAGTATGTTATAAAAAATATCAGTTTTCTAATAATATACATGCAAATAAATCTTTTACATATTTTTATTTAATGTACCGAATTATGTAATGTTATTTTCTTGAGTATTTATTAGTACTAAAACCAAAGCGAAATTTACAATTCTCTGAAAACTTTAGATTTCTGTTTTCCAAAATTATTTTAACCCTCTCATGCGCTGGGTACACATATGTGGACAGTGACAATTTTGCATCAAATATTGTATTATAATTTTAAAGTAAATATATAAATGACTCTAGTCTCCATCCTGTGAACTTATAGTCGTTATAACTGAACATAGATGGCTATAGTGAATTGCATAACCTATTTTAACCAGAGCAAAGTGACAGTTTGCGGTATTGCGCATGAGTAACGGTCGTGACTGATGTAGTGTCCGAAAAGATTTATTTTATTACTAAAATAACGAACGTGAAGGTAACAACAACAACAACAACAACAAAAATAACAATAATAATAATAACAATAATAATAATAATCATTTATTGATGATTTTCTATGCGTGGTACATTATCCCTAAACAATCTTGACATTAAAATCTGAGAAGGAGTGTAAGAATTATAAACAGGTGTATTTCTATATGCAAGTAATGCTAAGTAAATTTCATTTTTTTCTTCAATTGTTTTCTTCAGTAAATTTTTTATAGTTTGTATTGTTCGTTCTGCCATTCCATTTCCTTGTTGATGATATGGTGAACTGGGAATAATTTTGAATTTCCAATCATATGCAAAGGTTTGCAATTCTTTACTGATTAACTGAGTTCCACTGTCTGAAATCATAATAGCTGGAATTCCATGTCTTGCAAAAATGGATTTAAGTTTCTCAGTCACATTTTTGGAAGTTAAGTTTTTGTTTAAACTTATTTTTTCAGGATACTTCGAGTAGTAATCTACTACAAGTAAATAATTTTCGCCATATATTTCATAAATATCCACGCCAACTTTATACCAGGGTATTTTTGGAATTTCATGAAGAATTAATGGTTCTTTAACATTTGGTTTAGCATATTTTTGACAAGTCTCGCATTTACTCACATATTCTTCAATTTCTTTGTTTATATTTGGCCAGTAACTTGCAGTATTTGCTGTTTGTATGCATTTATTAATACCAAAATGAGCTGTATGAATGCAGTTTAACATTTTATTTCGATACTTTTTTGGAATTATTATTTTATTTCCTTTAAAAATGAGATCCATTCCTTGAGTAATTTCATGTCGGAATTTATAATAATGTTCTAATCCATCTATTATGTTTTCTTTTTTTAGAGGTCATCCATTTTCAATATATTTCTTTAGTTGTTTCATTTCTTGATCTTCGTTAATTATTTCAACCAGCTCATTTAATCTCTCATCAGTAATATTAATTTTGTTTATTATTGTACAAATTTGTAATTCTAAATCTATTTTTTCTTGATAATTTTCATCTAAATTTGACCTTGACAAATGATCTGCTATAACTAGTTCTTTTCCACGTTTAAATTTAACTTGTAATGTAACATATCTTTGTAATGACAAAAGCATTCTTTGCAAACGTACTGGACATTCATGAAGATTTTTTTTTAATCGGAATTAAAGGTTTATGATCAGTTTCTACTAAAAATCTTCTCCCGTAAATGTATTGATGAAATTTCTCGACACCAAAACAAATAGCTAGAAGTTCTTTTTCTATTTGTGCATATTTAATTTGTGTCGGTCATTGATTTTGAAGCATATGCAACCGGTTTTCCTTTTTGCATTAGTACTGCACCTAAGCCTGTTTTTGATGCATCTACTAATAAAATAACTTCTTCATTTGGTTCAAAATATTGTAAGCAAGGTTGAGACATGAGTATCTTTTTTAGTTGAATGAATGCTTGTTCTTGTTGAGGTTGCCATACGAAAGCATTTTGAATTTTTATCAGTTGTCGTAAAGGATAACTTAATTCAGATAATTTTTTTACAAATCTACCAACATAAGTAACAAGACCTAAATCTATCTTTTTTTGAATATCTTGTTTTTTGGTCTTGGCATTTGTTCTATTGCTTTTAATTTGTTTTCATCAATCATCATTCCTTTTTTTGAAAATTTGTAACCTAAGTATATCATTTCAGTTAGTCCAAATTTACATTTATCTAAATTGAACTTTACATTATTTATTTCCGCAGTTTCTAAGACCTTCCAAAGTCTTTTGTCATGTTCTTCCTTTGTTTTGCCATGAATTAAAATATCATCGATATAAATCTCAACTCCTTTCATTTTAGATATTTCGCTGAATTTCTCTTGAAACACTTCAGTTGCGGTAACAATACCAAATGGCAGTCTTTTAAATTTATATCGTCCCATTGGTGTACCAAATGCACAGAGATTACTGCTTTCTTCATCTAATTCAACATTCCAGAATCCACTTGTTGCATCTAGTGTTGTGAAATATATTGAACCAGTTAAATTAGTTATAATCTCATCTGTTACGGGAATTTTAAAATTTTGTCGTTTGATTACTTTATTTAAATCTCTGGGATCTAAACAAATACGAAGATTGCCGTTTGGTTTTCTAACAATTACGAAGGAATTTAACCATTCTGAAGTTCCACGTACGCGTTCAATAATTTCTAAATTTTCCAGTTCAGTTAAATGTTTTTTAAATTGTTTTTCTAAAGCAAAGGGAACTTTTCTGATAGGATGTACTACAGGTTGAGCATTTTCTTTCAATTCTATCTTGTAGGGAGTACTTAATTTGTCTATACCTTCAAAAACTTGTTTATGATTTTTAATTAAATCATTATAAGTTTTATTTGTATTTTGGATAACATTAATTTTATTAAAAAATTTTGTGAAAATTGGTCTTGATTACAGCGGATTCCTCGAGCAGGCTCTGTACAGCTGTTTCAGGCCTGAAACAGCACAAACTTTTTTAAAATTCTCATATGCTTTGACAGCAAGCATGGCCGCCTTGCATGGGATGACATATTATGTAGCGAACTGGCTTGTCAATCCTACTGCAATGTCAGGTCAAAAAGCGATCGAAAGATGTCGTTACTTAAAATGTTCATTAATTTTATTAATTAAACCTAACATCTCAGCTGTGTCTAGTCCTATCACAGGTTTATATGAAGAACCATCTGCAATTACATAATCTAAGTCATAATTATAAGTTTTGAATTTAGAAACTAGAGTACATTTACCTATTACTCGTATTTCTTTATTATTATAATCTTTAAATTTATCTAATGTACTCGTTATAATGGATTTACTTCATTTTAGTTTATTAAATAATGATAATGGAATTATATTACAATCAGCACCTGTGTCTACTTTAAAGTAAACTTTTTGGCCATTAATTATAAATTCGACATTCCAAGAATTTTTTGTTTTTGAATGCAATGTATCAATTGTCATATTGACAGATTGTGAATTGATTTCATGTACATTATTTCTACTTTTGCACACATTAGAGAAATATGCTGGACATTTGTTTATGTTGTGTGATTTACCACATTTAGTACAATTTTTAATTGAGTATTTAACATCGGACCTCGGAATAAATTTTTCTTTAACTGCTGTCGAGCTCGTGCCAGTTGATGTTGTTGGTTTCTGCTTGTATTTTAACTTCAGCGCGTAAATTTCATTTGAATTTTTCATCTCGCTGTGTTGAATTCTTGTATTCTCCCAAATCATGCAAGCTTCTATCACCTTCCCTAACTCCTTCTCTTTATTTTGCAGCAGTATTTCTCTTAGAGATTCATCCGTCATTCCAGTAATTAACATTGTTTTAATTAAGTCATCATTTAGTGTACTAAATTCGCATTGTTTTGCTTGATTTTTTAATTTCGCGATGAATTTATCTATTTTGTCTTCAGGCTGTTGCCTTAACTTGAAAAACTTGTATCTGTCATAAGTAATATTTTTCTTGGGCACAAAATAATCTTCAAACTTTTGTATCAACAGTTCGATTCTTTTAACTTCTTCAGACGTGAATCTGAATGAATTATAAATTTGAAGAGCTTCTTCTCCGATAAAATATAGCAACTGTGTACATTGTAGTTCTTCTGTTTTTTTTATTTACTTCTGACGCAATTAAATAATTCTTGAATCTTTGCTTCCAAATTTTCCAGTTTTCTGTCAGATTTCCGTTTAAATTTATAGCTATTACTGTTTTACCTTTGTCTGCTCTAGTAAAAATTAAATTATGTTTTTCGGATTTTGTTCTAATAGATTTTATAAGTTTAATTTCTTCTGAGACATATTTCTTTTTATAACTGGTATCGTTTGATGTACAAAATTTATTTCCGAGTATTCCCCCCAAGAGATGTTATTAATATAATAGACAATATTTTAATTAAGAATAAGACAAACCCAGTTATAAAACAAGATATTATAAATACATTAGCAATGTGCCTAGACCAAAATTATTTTGAATTTAATGATAATATTTATATTTCCAAAGAAGGTTTAATAATGGGAAATCCCTTAAGCCCATAATTGGCAGAAATCTTCATGAATCACTTAGAAACAATAATACACAATAATCTCCTAAGTAAACAATTTTTGTACTGGTACCGTTATGTAGATGATGTAATAGCTTGTTTCATAGGTACAGAAAGACAACTAGAAAAATTTTTACAATTCATTAATAATATTCATCCGGCTGTAAAGTTTACTATAGAAACAGAAGTTGGTAATGCTATAAATTTTTTAGATTTAACAATTAGTAAAAAGAATAATTTACATAATTTTTCGATTTTCCATAAACCAGCACATACAGATATAACAATACATAATCATTCAAACCACCATTATTCCCAAAAAGTAGCAGCATTAATAGTTATATACATAGGTCAATTACTGTGCCACGAAGTAAAGTAGATTTCAAAGTTAATCTTCCTAATTTGAAATGAGAATCATTTTATCTTACTAAATTTTTCTCCTAAATTCAAAAGGAAGACCACTTTACCTTCACAGATTTTACTTCTTCTTGTGTTAATTCCGCCACCTTGAAGACTTTCGGCGTCAATTTGGCACAAATTCATTTCACGCTAAGCAGGCCTGAACTGCAGAACATGAAATCTTAAGTCAAAAATTTTTGGTCCATTATACGTATTGTAAACTCAATCCGGGGACATACTGTAGTATGTAGTAGTAAAATTAACAAAATTAATTTTGTTAACAAAATTAATTTTGTTAATTTTAGATACTATTAGTAGTATAGATAGTACGATCAGGTAGGTAGGTAGGTAGGTAGCTGTTAGATTTCATGTAGAGTTTTTTAAATTGTACTGAAAATGGCAGCTTAGCTGCCGAGATATGTATCTACGGATATAAAATTATTGTGGGGGGAGATAAATTTCAATTATTTCTTAAACCACAGTCTCCTTTACTATTTTTTAAAATAATTAATATTAAAATATGTTTAATTTTGGATAAGAATACGAAAAATTCAAAAAGAACGATGATAGTGTTAATAAATAATCATTTAATTATATTCACGATTGCATTCGTAGAACCCCGAGAGAGATTAGCCCATTGCCGGCCGCTACTCTCTCGCTAGATGACGACTTCGATTCCCACTCTTATAACAGAGCCTGTACCTTCTAGGAAGCTTTGATGAAACGCATGTTTACATGTTACCATATACCTACAGTACAGAGGCGTTGTCTATTACATCGCAAAATCTTAAGAAACCGTTTAATTTTATCTTATCACAGCCCAACGGCAGTAAGTAATTTAATTACTAAGCAACTTGGTACAATCGCCTTCCCTGCTGGCGAAGTTGTGTATATTATGCAATGCATTCCAGGCAAAGTAAACATCCGACGAACAGACCACTGCTATAAAGAGTTACCAGTCTCCATAAACAACACCACTTTGTTCATGTCTCCGATAACGCATATCTTGTAACGGGCCGGGGTCGAATGCGTTCCCGCTAATCTCCACTAATCCCTAGACGAAAAGTTTGAGGGCCGGATTCGTTCCGTGTATAGGGTCGAGTTCGTTCCCAGGTCATTAGGCATGTCTATTAAAATAATATCTACTGAGTAGAAAATGTCTTAATTAAATTCAATATTAAAATCAGAATGTACAATATCTATACCAAGTTAACTTTATTTTTTTCGTATAATTACATATGAAGAACATTCATAATTTTATAAAGTTGCGCTTAAACTACTATCATACGTACACTTAACTAACTTACTTACTATGACTACTCTATGAGGCTTGTTTGTGCGGTGTAATACGACAGCGCTTTAACAAATTCAAAATTAGTTATTTTACCTAACTTAACTTCTTCCAGTTTTTTAGTCAATAATTAGGGTTTACGTAGAATTAAATTTGGAAAGAAATGATTCACAACAATTGGTTGTTTTGTGCCTTGTGTAATAGAAAAAACTATATAATTTTCTAGTTTTGTTCGAACTTGTTTTATTTATTCATCTTCAAATACATAGGTACTCTTCACAACCAAGTTCTATACCTAACTGTCCAAGTCATCTAATTTTTTCCTTGGTTCGACGGTGCACTCGTCTTAGACGCTGAATCAGCACCGGATGCGCCGTGGAGACATTCAACGGAATGCAATGAAATATAATTCCATTACACCTCCCTCGTAACGAAGGAAAAATTTAGATGTTTTAAAATTTAAATTTTTCCAAAAAAAAAATCTACTAATGCATCCTTATAATCTAAGCAAAATTTCTTAACCTAAGTATAACTAAAATAAATTTCTTAACCTGCTTTTTGTGCGCACAAAATATTAACTTATCTATGACATGACACCTTCCTCTCTTTTTTTTTTTTCTCTTCTATTCATGGTATTTTTTCACTCTATTCTTATGCACTTTCACCATTTTATTTTTTATTTTCAGAGTTATATTTGGTGGTTCCACACTTATAACTTTAAATGGTCCCTGATATAACGGTTCAAGTTTATTATTTGTTTCACTTTTTAATAATACCTTATCATTAAACTTATAGCTAACATTATTATTAAATTTTTTATCTAACAAATGTTTTCTTTTCATCTTAGATTCAATCAGATTATTTTTCGCGTCTTGCCAAGCAGATTGCAATCTAAATTTTAATTCATGAGGATAATTTTCAAAATTATATATTGGATCTATGTTATTCGTTATATTACTTGGCAGATTACACTTTTTTCCAAAAACTAACTCATACGGTGAGTATTTTGTTTCTGTGTGTACACTGTTATTAAAAGAAAAACACCAAAATGGTACCCATGTACTCCAGGTATATGGGAATTTAGCTGTTTGAATACGCAAATAAGCTCCAAGGTGCTTATGTGTATTTTCTAAAGAACCTAGTGTTTGATGATAATATGCAGTGCTATTAATTTGTTTAATACCCAAAATTTTAGCCGATTCTTTAAAAATCTGCGCCAAAAATTCTGTACCTTGGTCAGAAACTATCTCGTTTGGTATTCCAAATTTTAAAATAAAATTGTTAACAAATGATTTAGCTACTGTTTTTGCTTCTTTGTCCTTAATAGAATATCCCTCTACAAATTTTGTAAGTTCACACTGAACTGTTAAGATGTATCTGTTATCATCATTATCTTGGTTTAACGGTCCTACAAGATCTAAATAAATTTTTTGAAATGCCGATGAAGCTGTGGTGGTGATTGCTAACGGTTCTATATGAGGCCTCGAATATTTATATCGTTGGCAATAATCACATTTGGTTACAAATTTATTAACATCCTCTTTTAAGTTTTCCCAAAAATAGTGTTTTTTAATATTAGCGTACATACGGTTAACACCTGCATGTCCTCCTGTATGAAGAAGGTGAAATTCATTTAATATTAATTGACGTGTTTGTTTACAGTCGATTCTTTTTGCTTTAAACGCAAATTTTAATATTATAATCTCGGAGCAAACGAAGCTCTCTCGATAAACGGGCAATTAAACTTTCATTTTCTTTACATTTGAAAATACACATTTGTAGAATTCCATACTTTTTGCATATATTCTGCAAACATCTCAACTCTGCGTCTAGGGCAAGTGTTGATCGATAATGTTGCTTAATAAAAATTATTTGTTTCTTTGTATCATATAAAATATTACCCGATTTTATCAAATCTCTACTGCAAACATTTTTTATATCAATATTCCGTATCTGCCTGAGTTCTACAGAATCTAAAGGTTTTTTCAATAATTCAACTATTCCTGGATGGTCATTGGCATCCTTGTCTTTATCGTAAAGGTCGGAAATGTTTTATTGCCCAAACAATTGCTAGGGGTTCTTTTTCAATTGTAGCATAATTTATTTCAGCCTTATTCAATGCTCTACTGGCGTATGCAATTGGTTTCTCGTTCGAATTTGAAAGAACGGCACCTATTGCGTAACCAGAGGCATCAGTTTTCAAAATAAATTCATTTTCTGTTAAAAAATTTGGATACTGCAAAATGGGTGGGCTAATTAAAGAATTTTTTAAAGATTCAAAAAAATTTTGGCAATGTTTATCCCAGTGAAATTAAACAGATTTCCGACTTAATTTATTTAAAGGGTATGCAATCTGTGCAAAATTTGGTATAAATTTACGATAATAATTTGCAAAAGCAACAAATCGTTTAGTTTCATCTGCATTTGTGGGAACTGGATAATTTTGAACTGCAGAAATTTTATCTGGATCGGGAGAAATGCCTTCCGAAGAAATAATATGACCTAAGTATAAAATTTCTTTTTTCAAAAATTGACATTTTGTGGGATTTAATTTCAAATTAACATCTCGTAATCTGTTAAGAATTTTTATTAAATTTTGATTATGATTTTGTAAACTGTTTCCAAATACAATAAGATCATCAAGATATATGAAACATGATTGGAAATTCAATCCGGACATTGCGATAGTCATGACACTTGAAAAAGAACTAGGGCTAGTTTTCAGACCCATTGGTAAACGAGTCATTTGAAATTGACCTTCATTAGTAGTAAAAGCTGTACATTTTCTACTCGATGGTTCTAATTCAACTTGGTAATATCCTTGAGAAAGGTCTAGATGTGAGAAATAAAAAGCACCTGCTAACGAATCCAAAATTTCTGTAATGTTAGGTAAAGGAAAACGATCATCTTCAATGTTTTTATTTAATAGCCTGTAATCAACAACGACTCTCCATTTTTTGCTACCATTACAGTCGGTTTTCTTTGGAACAATTAATAAAGGAGCTGACCAATTTGATTTACTCTCTTCAATAATACCGTCCTTTAACATTTTATTTATTTGTTTATTTATTTCGGATTTTTGAGCTTGAGGTAACCGATACGGTTTAACGTAGACTGGTTTTACATCGCTTTTTAATTTAATAGTTTCTTGAATGATATTCGTTACTGTTACTGGATCATTCTCTAAAAGAAAAACATCAGTATATTTTGCACAAATTTTTTGAATTGAGTCTTTTTCTTCTTTATTTAAATGTTTGACATTAATTAAATCTAATCCATTATTTACTCTATTAAGTGAAATTTGATTGCTATCAAAATTATATAATTCGAAATTTGCTAGTTGTACTGTGCTAGGTTTAAAATTCCTAATCTTAATTTCTTTATCGTTAATAAGTATACGAACTGGAATAATATGTGATCTCGGTCTCGCGATAATTCCTGCGGTGTAAACGCCTTCAGAGATTTCAGTTGGTAACACAACACAATCTTGGTTATTATCAACCCAAAAATGTTTAATAATTTCGCAACACGGGGGAATTGTAGTACAAATATCATATTTAGATTCCAAGGGAGTTGTGCATTTACTTTTGTTGTTCCAAAACGTGAATAAAAATTTTTCAAAATCGATAACAGCATTGTGTTTTGTAAAGAAATCTGATCCAATAATTCCATTTAAATCACATCTAAAATCTTTTACAACATGAAATTCATGGTTAATTTTATTGTCTTCTGAATGCAAAGATAAATAAACTGATCCAATTGATTTTGTCGATCCTATTTTTTGAAATATAATTCCATTACACTTGAAATGGATTTCTCAGCCCACATAGAAGGAGGAAATAGACTCTCTTCTGGAATATAGTTTTCCATTAAATAATCTACAAATTTAGTGACATCTTCATTTTCTGGTTGAATTACTGCAAAGTCAATGGCGAGACAGTCCCCAACTTCCTCAGGACTTAAATATTGCAACCCAAATAGATGTCCCAAGAACTGGGATATTTCCGAGTTTCTCCTGCTGTATTCTGTAGCAAGACCAAGTTTTTGAATCCTTCTGTACCTGTGGGTATAATATAATACGATTTATTACGTAATTTTCTATTTTTTTAATAACTTACCATGCTTGACCTAGATGAAATCTACATCCTTGTAAATACATGTATGTGGTAACATTTCTCTTACACTTTTGTGAATTGCCACCTCGAAATCAATAGTAGCAGTAACAGGTGAAAATGAAATCTTTAATTTGGAACACTCATCTTTCAAGTGTTTTAGTGAACGTGAATAGGTTCTCGCAAGTTTATCTGGCAGTAAAAAAAAGCAAAGTGGAACATAGTGTCCATTCTTTAATGCGTGAATACCAAAAAGTTGTTTGAAGAATTTCGTACAATATTCAAACGTTCCATCCATGTGTAACGGTCCGTCAATCTTCGGTTCTGGTCTGTAGTTGCTGATCGTTGCTCTGCTTGACGGCGGTTCGGGTTTGCTCGTCGGAGTCCAGGTTCAGAAATAAAAGCGTCGATCACTTAGCAAATACAGTTTTATTTACAAACAGTTCATAAATACACGTATCCACAAATTGGGATAGATTACAGCGGTAACACTCACGTACAAGTAAACGAAATGTTAACCTCTCGGACGGTACTTCCGGTAGCGGTAATATACGGTGTGTCTCGAGGACAACGGCAAACAACGGTGTGTCTTAAGGACACTAATCTCAGGACGGTGGTTCCGGAAACGGTGTGTCTTACGGACACTAATCGCAGGACGGTGATTCCGGAAACGGTGTGTCTTACGGACACTAATCGCAGGACGGAGGTTCCGGAAACGGTGTGTCTTACGGACACTAATCGCAGGACGGTGGTTCCGGAAACGGTGTGTCTTACGGACACTAATCGCAGGACGGTAATTCCGGAAACGGTGTGTCTTACGGACACTAATCGCAGGTCGGTAACGCACTGTGCATACGTTCCCACTCCGGGTCAGGATATGCGAGACACCCGCATTGGGATAAGAGAGTGTGAGACACCCACTCTTGGATCGGGATGTGTGAGACGCCCACACTCGGTAAGAGACAGAGAACGAGACTCCCGTTCTCTGGTAAGGAAGTGCGAGACACCCGCACACGGTAAGAGAGAGTGAGACTCCCACTCAGGGATCAGGATGTGTGAGACGCCCACACTCGGTAAGAGAGAGTGAGACTCGCACTCAGGGATCAGGATGTGTGAGACGCCCACACTTAGGTAAGGGAGAGAGAGAACGAGACTCCCGTTCTCTGGTAAGGAAGTGCGAGACACCCGCACTCGGTAGGAGAGAGTGAGACTCCCACTCAGGGATCATGATGTGTGAGACGCCCACACTTAGGTAAGGGAGAGAGAGAACGAGACTCCCGTTCTCTGGTAAGGAAGTGCGAGACGCCCGCACTCGGAAAGAGGAAGGTCAGGATAAAAACAGGAGCGGTTGCAGGTAACGCGAACGTAGCACAGATTGTTAAACGCGTTTGAGTCAAAACATCGTCGGATGAATGACTCCGCGAACTACTGCATTCAAGTCACGTCCGGTGACTCGGAATGCACGGGACGTCACTAACTTGAAGCCACGTCGGGTGGCTTGATAGCGCGGCGGAGCCACGACCATCGGCTGGATGAGCCGGTGAGCGACTAACTCAAGCACGCTCCGAGCGCGCTTATAAAGGCTTGCGCGTGGTGGGGAGTCCCACTCCCTGAGAACTCCCACCTAAATTATGCCTTTATGAATCTGCGCAAGGCATCCTAAATTTACAGACTAAATTAATATATACAAAACTTAACTAACTATGTACAAAAATAGTAACGGAGTGGTCACTTCGTTACATCCCCTCCTTCCTTCGGTACAGCGAAATGCCGGTAGGAATGGAGCATCCCTATAAGTCGGCGGGTTGACAGCTGCATCCGAACAGTTCTTTCTTCCGGCTTGCATTCCTCCTGCGGCACTGGAGATAGGTCGGACGGTTGTCCGGTTGCGTCGGTGGGATCGCATCAGCAATTGCGGTCAGGGGAAACGTACCTCTCGGGACGGGGGTGCTGGCGGTTGTGGCCGTGGGCGGGTTACCGGTGTTTAGGCCTCTTTTGTTTGCATGCCAACAAAGAGACCTGCGGCCATATGTTGCAATTGTTGAATCAATTGCACTTTTGACTTTACGCTCTAATTTTACAGAAGAACTCGCGTCGGGGTCAGTTTTAAAATGTCTTCGCATTCACTGGTCCGATTGGTTAACTTATTTGTCGAAGTCCTTTCCCTTCGGTGCACATATGTACAGTTAACCTGTTCTTCAGTCGTAAAACTTCCGGATTTCCGCATCAGCGTCTCATAGTTCACTATCACGGTCACTTAGTTCGCAAACTGGTCACTGGAGTCGATGTATCATCGGTCTCTGGAATCGGTGTGTCATCGTTCACTGGGATTGAGGTACACTCTGGTCACTGGAGTACTGGAAACGGTGTGTCATCGGTTATTGGGATTGATGTACACTCTGGTCACTGGAGTACTGGAATCGGTGTGTCATCGGTCACTGGGATAGATGTACACTCTGGTCACTGGAGTACTGGAATCGGTGTGTCATCGGTCACTGGTATAGATGTACACTCTGGTCACTGGAGTCGTTTTTTTTAAACGTTCCCTGCTCGGGCGCCATGTAACGGTCCGTCAATCTTCGGTTCTGGTCTGTAGTTGCTGATCGTTGCTCTGCTTGACGGCGGTTCGGGTTTGCTCGTCGGAGTCCAGGTTCAGAAATAAAAGCGTCGATCACTTAGCAAATACAGTTTTATTTACAAACAGTTCATAAATACACGTATCCACAAATTGGGATAGATTACAGCGGTAACACTCACGTACAAGTAAACGAAATGTTAACCTCTCGGACGGTACTTCCGGTAGCGGTAATATACGGTGTGTCTCGAGGACAACGGCAAACAACGGTGTGTCTTAAGGACACTAATCTCAGGACGGTGGTTCCGGAAACGGTGTGTCTTACGGACACTAATCGCAGGACGGTGATTCCGGAAACGGTGTGTCTTACGGACACTAATCGCAGGACGGAGGTTCCGGAAACGGTGTGTCTTACGGACACTAATCGCAGGACGGTGGTTCCGGAAACGGTGTGTCTTACGGACACTAATCGCAGGACGGTAATTCCGGAAACGGTGTGTCTTACGGACACTAATCGCAGGTCGGTAACGCACTGTGCATACGTTCCCACTCCGGGTCAGGATATGCGAGACACCCGCATTGGGATAAGAGAGTGTGAGACACCCACTCTTGGATCGGGATGTGTGAGACGCCCACACTCGGTAAGAGACAGAGAACGAGACTCCCGTTCTCTGGTAAGGAAGTGCGAGACACCCGCACACGGTAAGAGAGAGTGAGACTCCCACTCAGGGATCAGGATGTGTGAGACGCCCACACTCGGTAAGAGAGAGTGAGACTCCCACTCAGGGATCAGGATGTGTGAGACGCCCACACTTAGGTAAGGGAGAGAGAGAACGAGACTCCCGTTCTCTGGTAAGGAAGTGCGAGACACCCGCACTCGGTAGGAGAGAGTGAGACTCCCACTCAGGGATCATGATGTGTGAGACGCCCACACTTAGGTAAGGGAGAGAGAGAACGAGACTCCCGTTCTCTGGTAAGGAAGTGCGAGACGCCCGCACTCGGAAAGAGGAAGGTCAGGATAAAAACAGGAGCGGTTGCAGGTAACGCGAACGTAGCACAGATTGTTAAACGCGTTTGAGTCAAAACATCGTCGGATGAATGACTCCGCGAACTACTGCATTCAAGTCACGTCCGGTGACTCGGAATGCACGGGACGTCACTAACTTCAAGCCACGTCGGGTGGCTTGATAGCGCGGCGGAGCCACGACCATCGGCTGGATGAGCCGGTGAGCGACTAACTCAAGCACGCTCCGAGCGCGCTTATAAAGGCTTGCGCGTGGTGGGGAGTCCCACTCCCTGAGAACTCCCACCTAAATTATGCCTTTATGAATCTGCGCAAGGCATCCTAAATTTACAGACTAAATTAATATATACAAAACTTAACTAACTATGTACAAAAATAGTAACGGAGTGGTCACTTCGTTACACATGTATATATGCTGAACATTTGGCAGAAATTTTAAATTTGTTTCACTTGAAAACAACATAATATTTTCTGCAATGTCGTTAACCAAAACAAACTTTTCGCCACGGTTAGTTATGGGAGGGTTCATTTCTAAATATTCGTGTACTTCACGTATGTTTTTTGGGAGCTTCGGCATCACTGTTCTTCTGGCACTATACATATTTTTTCGAATTCGCTTTGTGTCCTCAACTGTAAGGGTATCTACGTGATTTGTCCTCAATTCCGAGTGAATAATCTTTGACGGTTTCTCGCAAATATCGTCTACTGCCTTCCACTTCAATTTATTGCTCAATATCTGTCTATTTAGTAAATTGTCCGCCAATTTCTCATGACAGTGTTCCAAAGAGGTTTCAATCGGAATATCTTCTTTACCTTCCGTTTTGACAAATGCTTTGCAGGCAGCAGTCCCTTTCGGTCGATGCGTGCATATCCATTTTTTTATACCGTTGGCCAACATCTTCTGGAAACCGAACTTATGACCCTCTATTAGCAGCAGATCTTTTCCTTTTTCACTTTTTATGACTTTCAAAGCACTCATTTTCCAACAGATACGATTACCGAATTATATCGAAGGAGACTGATATCAAATACTTTCAAATTGAAACTAACCCCCAACAAAGTTTTCGATATTTTATATAGCAGAGGTAACAGGGATTTTGCAGAAATATTAGATATACTTAGAAATAGGGAAAACATAATAGTTTCTTAATGACCGCATCATACTAATTACTGGAATAAATGTTAAATGTAGGGAACGAATTCGGGCCTAATTAAGAAGGATTAAAATATTTGGAAATAGAATGTCATGTACCAACACCTGCGTTATATTTTATAAATAATAATCGGATTGCTTTAAATCCACATCCAGAAACATCAATAAAACCAATATACAAGTAGATCAAGAAACCGATTTTATTTTCCAAAGCATGCAACCGTTAGGCTCAGGAGGAAATTACACGTACGATGAAATGACAGGAATTACAAAGTAATTTAATGTTTAGTTTTGAACGTCCCGCTATTTCCAACATAATTGAGTATGGTCAGCGGTCGTGAGTAGACGCGTATTAATTTTGCTCCGACAACTTGGGCAACACAAACATCGACATTTTACAATCGTCAATCGTGTATCTACATACCTGTGCTCATTTGTAACACGATCTATCGTACAATGGTTCTTACGCAATCGCAGAAGCAGGACATAAAAGAGCTGGCGAAGGGTGAAGTCCATGATGTGATAAAAACAACAATTCTGGATAAAGAATTCCTTGATATGTTATCTAATAAATTAGCTGACAGGATAATGCAGAAGATGGAAGAGCGCATTGATAAAGTGATCCAAGATGTTGATTCTCTTCAAGAGAACAATCTTGGTCATTTTACTCAAAGGGAAAGGTCTATCCATCTTGTCTGATTCAGAATTTTAGCAGTTACAAGAGGAGAAGCAGCAGCCACTCTACTTAAGTTAATGGCAGAGGCTCCTTCGTTTCTCACATTAGATTGTAACTTGTAGGTTGACTCGAGAGCAGTAATTCTTGACTTACCATCAGTTGAAGTCTTTTTTTTCACTGCCTCCAAGTTGTTGCCTCTGTTCAAGAAAAGATGGATCATGTAAATAACATCTTTGAGTAAAGCCATTTCCTCTTTTTTAATTTTTATCATCTGTACCTTAGAGAAAGAAAACAATGAGTTAGCAAACGTTGTAGACAGCCTGGAGCAGTATACGAGAAGAAATTCCGTACGAATTTTTGGCATCGAAGAAAAACCTGGTGAGGATCTGGAGTCGCTACTTCTAAGTTTCTTCAAGGACATAATCGCGAGTAATGAAATTTCCCGGTGTCTCCGAGGGGGGAAACAGCGAAGTGGAGAAAAAGGGCGTGTTATACTAGTCAAATTCGTGAGTTACAGAACAAGGAAGCTGGTCTTCCTTAACAAAAAGCAATTGAAACACAGCAAGGTTGTAGTACGAGAAGACCTTACCAAGTTGAGGGTAAATCTACTTAAAAATGCATAGGAATTATTTGGCAAGTATAATGCTTGGTCGTTGGACGGCACGATGTTTGTTGTTAAAGACAGGAAAAAATACAGTTTTAATAGTACTGATGAACTAAATAAATTGATGAGTAAATTAAATAACACATAGTCGGGCGCAAGATGTGCGTAAGTCTATCGCCTAAGAGTTCGCTTATTTTCTTTTATTTTCTTTCTTTTTCCTACTTTATTTGAGATAAATAGGTTTAGGTGTTTCTGGGTGATTTCTTTGAGCTACTTGCGGGTTGTTATTGTGTGTAGAGGTTAGCGATAAGAAAACTTGTTTAGCCGAATTTAATTTGATACAGAATTTAAAACAGCGTGTAATTTGTTTCACACATTATTGTTTTTTCAGTAATTACACCGTTTGTGTACCTTCTGTAGTAGAAGCATCAATCAAGTAGAATTAACAGCTTCCACTAGTTTGAAGTGAACTTGATTTGATTTGTTTTGCCGCGTAAACGTTTTTCTTTTCCTTGTCACTTGCTGGCAAATTCTTAGTCTTTCTTTTTTGTCTGTTCTTACTTTATTTTCTTCCTTTTCTCTCCCTAATGGGTGATCATCACTTGAAATTTGGGCATTTGAATGTAAGGTCACTATTATGCAATTTTCATAATTTGATTGATTTTATTCATCTTCATGAATTTGATGTACTTGCATTAACTGAAACCTGGCTGTCAGGTAATATAGATAAACGTGGTCTGGAGCTCGAAGGTTATAAGTTTGTCAGATGCGATCCTGACAAACGAGGAGGAGGTCTTGGTGTTTATGTTAACCATTTGTTAAAATATAACGGAATAGTGGAATCTATGACCGCAGATTTTTTAGAAACTTTATGGCTCAAACTTACTTTTCGCACCAAATGCATTCTCCTCGGTGTTGTATACAGACCGCCCAACTATTACAATTTCTCCGAATTCCTTTCTTATTTTGAGGATACAGTGTTACGCTTGTCTACGTCTTACGATTCAATGTACATACTGGGTGACTTTAATATTAATTTATTAGCACCATACGAATATCATGCTCTACAGTTCTTGGAGATTCTTGAATCAATTAATCTTGAGCAGCTCATAACGAGCCCCACGCACACCACTGGGCGATCTGCGACTCTTATCGATCACATTATTACTTTTAAGATACAAATCTAGTCTTAAATACTGGGGTATTGAGTGTTTATAACATATCTGATCACTCGTTGATTTGGTGCACCTTGGTTTGCGACAACCCTGTCAAACGGGAAACGCCGTCATTTATTTATCGTGACTTTAAAAACATAGATCTGGATCATCTTAATTTTGATTTATTATCGGTGCCATGACAAGAAATTTACAGCATGGATGATATAAAGTAAACTTTCTCAACTCAAAACTTTTATTAATATCCGATAAGTATATGCCACTGAAGAAATGTAATCCCATACGCAAGTATCAACCTTGGCTGACAGATAATCTTAGATTCATGATGAACCTTCGCGACAATGCGCTCAAACGTTTTAAGCGTTCTCAACAACATGAGCATTGGATTTACTATAAATCTTTAAGAAATTTAGTCGCCCTGTCCGTAAAAGCTGAAAAGAAAGCTTACCTTGAGTACTTATTAAAAAACAGTAAACCTAATCATATATGGAAACATCTGAAGAACTTTGGCATCTGTAATCGCGATAAAACTGTAATTTCGGAGGATATTGGTAATGTAAATAGCATAAATGAACACTTTTTAAGATCGTCGGCTGCTGTCGATTCGGAGTACGGTGATACAATTCGCTCTTATATTAACAATCGGGAGTTAGAAAACAGTTTCTCTTTTTCTGCTGTTAGTGAAAATGTAATCATGGACCTTCTTTTAAAATATTCAAGTAAAGTTTTTGGGGACGACAACCTTGATGTTTATTTGCTTCATTTTTGTTGCCCATACCTCTTACCGATTTTTACTCACGTTATCAACTACTACATCATCCATGGGGTGTTTCCGGAGTGTTGGAAAGTAGCCAGAGTTATACCACTGCCTAAAAATAATCGCCCGCAATCTCTCGGTGACGTTCGCCACATCAGCATTTTACCAGTACTGTCAAAGATACTTGAGAAAATCATTGATAACCAACTCCGTTTTTTCTTGCTGCTTATAATATTTTGCCAGACACTCAGTCAGGCTTTCGTCCGCATATTAGTTGTACGAGTGCTCTTAGAACGATCACTGACGATATTGTTGCTGCCCTTGACAATAATAAATTCGTAATCTTAATTTTACTTGATTACTCGAAAGCGTTCGACCTCATCAATCATGATGTTCTGCTCGCGATACTCAAATTTTACGGTATTGGTGATACTGCTATGAAGTTCTTTCGCAATTATCTAACCGGAAGGTTCCAGAAGGTCTATTGTCATGGTCAAATCTCTGATTTCTTGCAAGTTCACTGGGGCGTACCTCAGGGCTCAATTCTTGACCCTCTTTTATACTGGATATATACATCCCGACTTTGCGATGCAATTAGATACTGTAGATTCCATCTTTACGCGGACGACACGCAATTATATTATGTATTTGCCGTTAAACAAGTTGATATTGCTTGCGCTCTAATCAATGAGGATCTCAATAGCTTAGCTAAGGCCTCTTCAGCACGACATGCTCTCCGACTTAATGCTGGCAAAACCTCGGCTTTATTATTTGGCAGAGGGGTACTTCGTGCTGATGTGGCGAGCGGCATGAACTTGCGTCTTGAGGACACGCCAATACCCTTATCAGAGAGTTGTAGAAACCTCGGACTGCATATGGATTCTTAACTCAAATTTACTAAGCATGTCACCAACCTTATACGAAAAGGTTATGTGAATTTAAAGCTTATTTTTACAAATAGACATCTCATATCGAATAAAGTGAAACGTATGCTATGTGAAACTTTGGTGTTGTCGCACTTCAAATTTCTCAGATTCGGTTTATGGTCCGTTTTTGAGCTGCTTTGACGCGGCTAGGATTCAGAGGGTTCAGAATAGCTGTATGAGGCTTATCTGTGGAGTAAGACGTAGACAGCATATTTCTCACAAACTTAACGAGTTGGGCTGGTTGAATATGAAAAATAGGAGGTATAAGTATAAGTGCCCTCCTTATTTATATAATAAGATTACGTTCCGGATTACAGTTCATCTGAACCATGACCTTTTAAGCAAAACAGAAATTTTTGTTGCGTTTGTATTTTTGCACTGTATTTTGTATTGTATTTTTTTTTCTCAGTTGTTATGTTGATTTGCTTTGCTTAATAAATATTATTATTATTATTATTATATTATTATTATTAATTATTCGGAAAATGGCAAGACTAAATACTGACACACAAGGATTTTCCACAATTTCTCCATTTATCCCAGAGGAATTCTAAAAGTTTGCTAAGTTAACTTTTACATATCTTTGGAATTCCGCAAAAGATACTGGATCCATTATCTCATTTCTATTAGGATTTTATATAATATTCAAGGTTATTAAAACTTTAATTAGTATATCTACTAATAAACATGTTTACACTTTATCTCTCTACGGGGATGAAATGGACCCTTTTAGTCGCGTGTTGGGATAATCTTGTATTTCTGTTATTAAATAACAAATCTCGAAATGAAAATCTCCAAAATAATCTTGAGACCCAATTACCTTAAGAATTCATATCAACATAAAATTAAGATAAGATTATTATTATGCTTATTCGCTTTCTTGCCTGTCCTGCACGCTTTGATTGTAGTCCACTCCATAGTCAGTATTTAGTAATCCCCGTGCACAACAGCCATGAAAGACTTAGTTAACTGCTTGAATAACTTGTTTTTGTTTTGCAAAAAATGTAAGTTTCTCTTATATTCCACATATTCTAGTTATACATTAAGATATTATATCCGGCTATAAATATATATAAATAACAACTTTCCTGTCTGACCTGCTGAAATAACATATACGGTACAAACTCACTTTTTATTAAGCAGTAAAACAAAGAGGTCAGTCATGAAAGTTCCATTGCAACATAACAGAAACTTTTGTTTTGCTTTTGGTCTCTTAGAATTATTTCATAACTTATGTTAATAATAGTACTTACCAAGTCAAAGTCAATTGTAGGCACACGCACCCCACTATATTGATCTATCCTTACACTAATGCTATAATTTTTAGTCTCGCGGCACTTTAATCGAGGAGATTGCGAAGAATCGCCTCAATCTCCTCGAGACCCTCTAAACGGAACCGTGAGTCCCCCAACAATTTGGCCGCTCCCGATCCGGTACAGCAACGCGCCCCGGGTGCCGGCAGCCGTTCAACCCCTGGGTCCGCAAGTGGTTCAGCTGCGGACTCCAACGGCTGCTGCGTTGGGGATGCCATCACGTTATCTACGGTAACGCGCCAGGAAGCCCCATGTTGCCGAACCAGTCGCCTGGCACTTCCTCTTGGCACCGCCTGGATCCCGGAAGGACCCGGCTGAGGGGACAACGACCGTTCGTCCTCGAACCCTGATTGTGATGACAACGAACGTTCAACCTCCACCCCCGACTGAGGTGTCAACAATCGTTCGCCCACCAACCCTGACAGCGGGATCGCAACTTCCGGCCGTGGACGTCTAGCCGTTTCCGCCCTTCTACGATGGTGTGTTGTTACCAAAGAATATACTAAAGAAAGAAGCGACATCCAACGCTAAAAATTTGTCCACCATTATCGCGCGACCTCTATGAAAGGTAGAACCATATTAAAATTATGTGGCGGGATATTTAAACCCTACTTGTTTTGATTTGCTTTTGTATGATAACAGGTCTGTTCCTACATCACTTTTTGACCGTTTCGAAACCGTCAGAATCAGTTGCCCACCGAAATAATGATTGGTTTTGACAACTTTATCAAGTGTAAAACTTTGATGAGTCCATGCTTTTGACGGTTTCGATACTGCCAGAAAGTAATGTAGGAACAGACCTAACGTATGTATATCTATATATCAGGTATAACACAAACACATATCAGAATCAACATATATGTCTATTTACAAGGCAAGGACAATGATTCTAAAAACGTTACCAGTAAATTAGTACCGTCATGTTCACAATTCATAGAATTTGAATGAGCAACTAAATTATTTATTTGTATGCATTTGTATGCTCCTATAAATTGTGAACATGTTGGCTTATTGTTGTATCCACATAATCCTCTAAGGACTCCAAAGAAATTCTCCAAAGGATCTTGATTTAAAGTTCCAGTTAATAGATACTTAAAACCAATATCCTTCATGCAGTTCCATAATATCTTTATATTGCTAATGGTAGCTCTCAGATTGCGTGCTGATGGAGGAGGAGACACAAACTTATTATCTTTTTTAAAAGTCCAAGTCGAAATAAATGACAA
This sequence comes from Dorcus parallelipipedus, assembly GCA_958336345.1. Lineage (NCBI taxonomy): Eukaryota > Metazoa > Arthropoda > Insecta > Coleoptera > Lucanidae > Dorcus > Dorcus parallelipipedus. Next base: position 9,073,717 of record OY284483.1, on the reverse strand, counting down.
TGTCTCATTCCACGATTGTATATGCGGCGACTGATTTGTAAGTGGACGTCGTAATTGTTTAGTGGACTTTCTTACTCCATTTAGAGAATCAAACAATTTGTCCATGAAAACAATGAAATCCACTGTTCCAGTTTCATTAAGAGCACCATATTTTGAGACAAAAACTAGGGCTGCATATACTGAACGGCTAAATATTTGCGTTGCATATTTAACTTTCATTTTAAAGTTGCCCTCGGGATACAAATGTCTTTCTGTTAATATTAGACATATTTTTGAATCAGGATTAGCTCCATCTAATGTATACAACAGTTTTAAATCATTCCATGATGCAATTTTAGTTCCAAAGTGAATATCTTTGGTTAGTAAGTGATTTCTTAAACATTTAAATAGGTGGGGAACATCAAATAGATGAATTATTCTTTCATTATCAACTGAATACATTAAATCTTCACCTCTATATCCACTTTCTCTACTTAATTGGTACAGCGCAGCTTGATTTGTTGACCCCTGATCACAAACTGAAGCTGATATTTTCAGTTTTGTAGTTCTATGTACAGTAGAGATTACATGTTTAATTAAACGCTTCAAATGAACCGTTTTGGTGGAACGTTTAACAAAATAAAAGCAGATTGGTTGCTTCCACTTTTAATTAATGCCTCGAAGCATAAACACTAAAGCGTGATCTGCAATGTGCTTTGTTAAACCTTCCCTCAAATCCTCTAAGCCACATACTGTTTTCGATTTAGCATCGATACTTAAATGCGGATGAAGTGATACTTCATCAAACATAAGGATGCAGTATCTCTCTAATTCTTTCATATCAGTTGACACTTTAGCCAAATGAGATAAAAGTTTAACATTCAATCCAGTTTGTAATTGGATTTGCATTAAAATTCGTTGCAATGTACGAACTGACGGTAATAGAAATATTCTTTGTAATAATCGATAGCATTTTGGTGATGATTTGTAGAGTGCTAATGATACAGCTTTTTCTTCATGTGTCCAAGTATGAACTTTTTTCTTTCGCTGTGCATGTTTAAATTGTGAAATAATGAATGCACGACCTAAATATGGTAAGTTATCCAAAATCTTCAAATCCTTGTCTGTTAGCAATGTTTTATTAAAAAGTTTACGCTTTAATTTCCAATTACGTTTCAGTCTGTAAGCCATCTTCTTATAGCGCTCTTTTTCTTGCATCAAACACTGTTTCCTTGGCGTTAACTGTGCTTTTCTGATTGGTATGGGCTTTGCTCGACTTATAACAATATTTAAAGCTGCTTCTTGTCCGATGAAAATTGTATCACAAACTCTTTTAAACGGACACTAAATGGCGCATAAACACTTAACGTTTTGCAGTCGTTCGACAGCTTCGAACGACTGCGAAACGTTAAGTGTTTATGCGCCATTTAGTGTCCGTTTAAAAGAGTTTGTGATATAACAATATTGTTGAATAACCTGAATTTTTTACATAATTATTTTCCTACTTCTAGTATTAACTGCCCTCTTACTACTCCTCTCTCTCCCTGTACTAGCTGGAGCAATCACAATGCTCCTTACTGATCGAATAGGTGTCAGAGGTGTCAGAGGACATTCCAATAGTTGCTCCACAGATACTTCCTTGGAGGTAGATGATATGGATGCATCGTTCAAAAATTCCTCATGTGAAATTTCTTTGTTTTGATTTTGATCTCCTAAAACATATTGTTATAACAGGAATTGCTTTAAATCATAGTGTCTTCTGTATAAATTATCAAAATTAATTTTTATTAAGAATAGGTAAGCTGCATTGTGAAAATATTGGTTATTAATACCAATTCAAATTTTGCATATTTAAATACAAGGGGACAGTTTAATTTAACAAAAAAAGAACATATGATGTCGGACAAGTGAGGCCCTCCTTCAGCCATCTTGAAAATATTTGAATTCAAACAATGATCTAAATCAGCGGTCGGCAAACTACGGCCCTCGACAGTGTTACTTGACATTACCTGACACTGTGGCAACAACAAATGGAATTGATTCTCTATTTAATTTTAAGTTTTCGGGAGTTTGAAATTGATTTTCATGAAAATGATTACTGCATACTGTGTACGACCAACATATCTGCTCATAAGACATGTTGTTAAGATTCGGATTATTTATTGCCTTCAACCATTTTTTTCCTAATTCCCTATTCTTGGGAAAACGGAAATATTTAACCCCTCGGTTGTTTTTGTATTTATTATGGCAGCTCAGTGCAGCACACTTCTTATAAAACAATTGTGTTTTTGAAGTGTTGCTTTCCTACAAAACCACATTATTAATGACATTTTACTTTCATTGTTGTAAGTAAAGAAATACAAGTATAATTAAACTTACCATATTAAGACGGTCTTCTTAAAGTTAAATGAATGTAACAGAATCTAATACAAATAATAACTACGTCGTGACCTTTCACCATAAAAACCTCTCACCACAAAGGAATCACGCATCGCACGAATGCCAACTACCAACACTACGTAAGGTTAAAAGTTCTTAGTGGAAAAACTTAAGTTGGTGACAAATGATGGCGACTTGCCATCTATGAACGGTAGATCCTTATTACATTTTCATATTGAACAGTTTACATAAGCTTGTCATGGCACTGGTTGTTACTCGAGCCAAACAGATGCGCCGCCTCGATGGTTGAGCCGCCTCCGTAACTGCGGCCCAAAGCCTCCACGGGTCTAGGAGAATTCGCCGTCGCCAATTCGCAGTTGCCGATTCACCGTAGGTACAACCGACTGTAGTTTTAAAATAAATAAATAATTTGACATTAATGATGCATGCACATATTATTTACACTTCATAATTAATTACAAGAAGATACAATTTTCTACATACGGTGTTGAAAGATGAAACTTCGTTAAATTTTTAGGCCAGTCGGAATGAACGAAATAATTTAGAAACAAAGAAGTAAGATAGAGAGGAATGAAAACAAACTGCGATCGATTTCAAAAAGCAAAGCGAATGACAAGGAATAAAGGAAGGTGAAGCAAAAATAAAAACAGACACATTCGGATTATTTATTGCCTTCAACCATTTTTTTCCTAATTCCCTATTCTTGGAAAAACGGAAATATTTAACCCCTCGGTTGTTTTTGTATTTATTATGGCAGCTCAGTGCAGCACACTTCTTATAAAACAATTGTGTTTTTGAAGTGTTGCTTTCCTACAAAACCACATTATTAATGACATTTTACTTTCATTGTTGTAAGTAAAGAAATACAAGTATAATTAAACTTACCATATTAAGACGGTCTTCTTAAAGTTAAATGAATGTAACAGAATCTAATACAAATAATAACTACGTCGTGACCTTTCACCATACTTTGACTGTGCTTCAAATATTTTTATTTCCTCGGTATATGACCAGTGGTATTCGAATTTTGATATCTGCATTTTGAGTTTGGGAAGCTCTAGGAAGTTTCAAATTTATGGTTATAATTTATTTCCAAAAATAAAAGGTTAAAAACAAAAAAATTCTAATGGTAGTACAAATGGTAAAACAATATTTCTAGTAAAACAAATATTAGAAATAAAGGTATATAACCTGATATCAGTTAAAAGCTAAGCTTAAGTACTATCTATTTCTGAAATAAAAAATAGGTTATTCAATTAAAAAAAAAATGAGATACTGAGTGCTTCGCAAGTATTGTTTGCACAGTATAATGCTAAAAGATATTTTAACTTTTTTCATATTTTCAAAAAGCACAAAGTCCTAAGAATATTTTGTTATATTTTCGTAAGTCTGTGTCATCTCCATAGTCGGCAACATAAGTTCAAAGTTTCTAAATTTTGAAGAAATTTTCGAAGAAAAATTTTTTTCTTACGAAAATAGCTGAGCGTAATCATTATATCTTTATATTAGTGTAATCATCTCTCCGCGGGACATCCAAATTCATAAAGAATATACAGCGTGTTCCATTTAAAAAAAATCACTTTGTATGCGCCAACACTTTCTGGAACACTCTGTATAGTTGAAAATAATTTTAAAATGTGCCGCATGATGTCTAGTATAACTTTCTTAATTTGTTTTTCTCTACTTGTTATTCCTATGGGCTCCACAGAAGAAATACACCGTTGGGACACCCGGTACAGAGAATTCAGAAACATTTAAGGAAAAATTAAATTAATTAAATAAAATTTGCAAAAATGTCAGCTTCGAAACATGCGTCCCCAAATATTTGGAGAATATGTTCAGGGGGGTTTTCAGAGAGAAAACTAACCCTATGTTCATACGGCAATTTTTATTTATATTAGTGTCCTGAATACAATCTCCAACTAAATATTGGGTGTTCCTCACAGAACACCCGGTATAAGATTACAGTACATTTTAATTTATTTGAGAACTAAATTATATGATCATCAGTAAGTTGAAATTGTGAACGCGACGGCGAATTTATCCGACGGCGAATTGGCCCGACGACGAATTGGTCCGACGGCGAATTGGTCCGACGGCGAATTGGTCCGACGGCGAATTGGCGACAGCGAATCGTCTCATTCCCAGCCTCCACCGGTACCGTCGATACCAATCGGAGTACCCGCTGGACCGCAACGACAAAACGGCCTCTATCACGGGCCGCCTTGGAAAACGAGGTCTTGGCACCGCACAAAATCGTTGAAGCCGCCTCATCCCTTTGTCCAAGGCACTTCCCGGACGGATTCGATGCGATACCCGCAACACGCTGTATATCAACGCTGCGGTCTCCACAACCCGTCTTCGCAAGACCGGAAAGGACACCCGCCTCAGCAAATAAATAATTGCAGCGGACACCACGAAAACCCGCATGGTCCAAAATGCGACGACAAGAGTCTTCAACGCAAGACTAACCCAAAATTTAATTAATCCTATATACATTTTTCCCTTAAGTTTACATTTGCTGCGTCTTCCATAACAAATCTTATCTTGGACAAGATACTTGTTTATATTACCAATATACGATATAATAACTTCATTGATTTCTTTAAGATAAATTGCCTTATTCCAAATGTAAATAATTTTTTTTTTGCGAGGGGGGAAATGTAACTAAGGTAGGATGAGAAGACCGCCAAATATGTATAGCTGAAAATCAGTCGAGCGGAACATAAACATCTGCACCTGCAGATCCCAATGCAAATGTCAAAGCGTATGATTCATTCGTGTGCCATATGCAAATCTTAAATGTCAAGGTATGTGACTCATCTACGTGCAGAGATCTAAACCCAAAAGTCGAGCCGTGTGCAAAAATGTCAAGGCAACAATTGACGTAATACCCCGGAAACAAAACCCCTATAAAAAGGCGACAAATCGAACGTTAGTTTTATAATTAGAATAAATCTAGTCAGAGTATCATCTAGTCTATTTGTCAGTAAGTGTCCAAAATAAGATGTAAGTGTCTGTAGTTGTAATTAACCCTTTCTATACCAAATTATAAATGTCAGAAAAAAATTTTTTTAAATTATTTTCTACTTAGAATATATTAGATCACATTTACCTACTTTTTCGAAACTGATATTGTTTCTAGGTAACCATGGAAACATGTTCAAAAACAACAGTGGACGTTAAAGGAACCCATTTTCTATACCAAGTTAATTTTTTAGGAATATGAAAACATGAAAGAAAGAATATTTTTTTCATCTGTTTATTTTGTGTGGAAATTCAAAAAACAATTTTTCTTATTAGTCAGACATAAACAAACTTGGCATTTTGAACATATTGTTTTTTGGAAAAACCATTTGGGCAATTTTTGCACTTGGACTGTTTTTCTCCAATAATTGGAAAATGGCCAAAATTATCATATCGTACATCGCTTACTGGCAAAACAGTAATTCGCCGTTTTTTCACTGAATTATCGTCTGAGAGTGCAGAGGAAGGGCGTCCTCTTTTTCGTACAAGTATTTTGTCCACGGCAGCCAGCCCTTTGACATTGGATGACTGAAACTGTAATAAAGACAGGTCATGTTTCTTTCCTCTCTGTTTCTCATGCCTTCTATATAATAGCGAACCATTTACCACTGCTAACCCCCAAAATACTATTCTCATATACCACTTTCTGGACCTTATGTTTATTCTATATAATTCAATAAGCATATCACATAGGTCCACTCCTCCCATGCATTTATTATACAATTTGACGGTATATGGTCTGGCAACAGGTACATGTGTTCGTTTTTCTTTGCACCAGCGTTGACAGCTGTCTAATGGATCTATAGCTGTGAAAGTTGATATAAAACTGATACTTTTTCGATCAAACCATCTGATGATAGATATGATTTCTTCAGTTTCTGTAATGGTGTCATATGACCCACGTCCTTTTTGTTTAAATTCTTTTTCAGACTTTAGAGGACACTTACACATTCTAGAAGATCGAATCGTCCCCAGAAATAAAAATCCTTGGCAAGAGATAATGAGGAAAACCAATTATCTGCAAATAGTTTATAGTTTTTGTTGACTGGAATATGCTCTACAAGTGCCATCACAATGTTACCAGAAATTCCTAAGCCATAATCATTACAAGTATCTTTCCCAATATAAAGCATGAAATTATACATGATGCCAGATGATCCCGCAGCAGTGAAGCTTTTATAACCCCACTTATGTGGCTTGTTTTTTATATATTGCTTTATGCTACTCCTACCTTTGAATGATATCATCTATTCATCCACGCTTATTTCTTCTTCAGGTGGAATATTGCGTAAAGCTGTTTGCAATGACTCAAGGAGAGGGCGTATTTTAAATAATTTATCATACTCAGGATCGTCAGGAGGTTTTAATTTTTGATTATCAACAAAATGAAAATATTTTAGTATTACTTGAAATCTATTCCGGCTCATTAGATCAGCTACAGGCGCATGGCGACACTCATTAGCCCAGTACAATCTGACACTGGGCATTTTGAAAATTCCCATTTGTAATAGTATTGAGATGAATTGCTCAATTTCATCAGATGTAGTTGCTAAAATAAGTCCATCTTTTTGGTGAGCATAATTATTAGTTTCTTCACTAATAAGACGAATCAATTCATTTGATACGAACATTTTGAAATAATTCAAGGGTGTTAATTTTCCTTCAGGAGGGGGAGGGATCGAATTTTTGCATGCTACATCTGGTTGATCGAATGCAATTTTTCTGAATTTCCATGCATTTTTTCCAATAGGGTTTTGTCTTACTGGAGTATCGGACATGCTTGGAATATCAGGATCATCAATGTTTTGAGTTATAATTTCCTACAAAGACACAACATTTTTACATATATTGGCTGTTGTTATTTAGCAAATTGGATTATTCAAGGTAACACAAAAAAAAATAAAAATTAGTTACCTCTTGTGCCGCTTCAAGTTCCTCATCCTGGTCTATCATATACCGTAAAATATTTTCAGCAACATTCATATTTTCAGCGACAAAATCAATTTCATCTGCATCATCATTTTCCGCATCCAATTCGTCTTCAGACTCATTGCCCGTAGGAACTGGTATAACCAAGTTTTCTATAAAATTCCTCGTCATTTTCTGTCTCTAATAATTCGCACAATTCTCGCAATTCTCTTTCTGTGAGAATTTTCTTACTCATTTTGAGTCTCCGTTCAACCGAGTCTCCGAGTCAACGTTTCCGTTGCACAAAAAGGCAAAATGTAAATACAATATGATTATAACGGAAAATTATCCACAATATCCCATTGCTGTTTTTGAACAACAATTCTATTATTGGCCGGTTTATAATATAGTCGAAGTTTATTCAAACAAAAGTTGCTTTATTCATTTCCAAAAATACGATAAATTTATTGACTATTTTTATTATACTTCAAAACAAAAATAAGTACAAAATAAACGTCAACAAAGTTATACATACAAATTTACTACATGACAGGCATTTGAATGTACATATGCAGATATACGAAATTCGTTGCTATGATACTGTAAACTGCTTCTCTAGTGGTTAAGAAATGAACTAAAACGATGTAAAAAACTTACAGTGGTTCAAAAGTGCAGAGCAGGAAATCTGTGCATCTACAACACATTAAATGTTACGTTGTTTATTAACAACACTGGGATAGAAAGGGAAAAGCTACGGTCCTTACTTCCTGTTACTTAAATTATTACCGTAACAGTATTTTACGGAGCGCGAAGCAACACATGAAAATTGATAACTTGCAGGGGGGGGGGCAGTTCGTGGCAGATCAAACAAACTTAGTGATAATCACAAAGGTTCAAAGTATATATTAAAAAGAGGAACCTTTTGTGTCCTCGAAACCAATAAGACATTAAACTAACGAAATTTTTTTGCCTGACAGTCTATAGTAGAGTATTTATTTTATATACACCCTGTTCAGAAATTAGGGGACTCGGTGGTCGTAGCGCTATTCCTTGCATGATTCTAAGTCGAAAATCTTCATACAAAAACTTTGTCCGAGTCCTCCTATTTATATGCGAGGTCATCAAAGTTGAAGGTATGAGGAATGAGAAATGCGTTTTAAGTGCATTAAACCGACCAAAATTTGTTCAAATTATAATTATGTAGAAGCTTTTGTTATCCTTGCAGTTTGTCCTCATTTTAAGCTGTTTTAACATGTCTTCTTCAACGAATTAAAACTAATAAAATCAGTAAAATAAAAGTAAGATAAGATACATTTTTATCTACAACCACTACCGTAAATGACGAATTACGTACAACATTCTATAAATTAAGTAAACGGGTATTTACAAACGTCGTGCGTAAAGTAAAAAAGAACGCACAACGTACCTACTTTACGTACGCTTGTAGTTAGATCTACGTAGCGCATCACATTAGATTGACAGTCGTCGAAATTGCAAGTGTCATTGCTGATTACTTTGAAGGTAATTTTTTTGGTCGTAGATAAAGTATAGTACAAACTTGAGTTTGAGCAATTACGCACTTGTGGAATTACTTGCATTTGCCGCTGCGCGGCTCATGCGCAACTTTTCCACCGTATGTAATTTGCTATTTACAACTCTAATTATGTAATATACAGTATTAAGATTTTCTTCTTAGAATCATGCAAGGAACAACGCTACGATCTCCAGGTCCCCTAATTTCTGAACACCCTGTAAGTAATTATTTAAAAACTTTATGTGTTTTATTTTTCCACCAAATTATTGTGTTCTTTTATGTTCACGTTTCGAGCGCGCGACTGTAGTAAACTCGGGATTTTTTCCGCCTGTGAACCACTGTGCGCCGTACTGAATACTACATTTAATTGTTAATGTAAAAATATTTTTTTAAATGCATATGTGATCGTCCATTTACAATTTTATCAAATTGTTAAAATGTTTATGTGATTGTTCTTTTGCGATTTTCTCAAATTTTCGATTGTTCATGTACTCCTGATGATGGCAAGTTGCGGAAACTATAGTCGAGTTTTGTAAAAGTTGTGTAGAATAAAAGGACTTTAATTTTTTAAACATTTAATTTTATTACAAATTTTTACATAGTTTCTCAATCATATAACACACACTCCGCATATGAGCGACTAAATACCAAAGTGTATTCCGTCAGTTGCGCATGTTCACCATCTGCTAATTAGCATGGAATACAAATTAGCATGGAATATAATATTAGTTATATATATATATATATATATATATATATGTACATGTAAATATGTATATGTAAATAAGGAGGATATTAACAAATGTATAATAAAGATGAAGCAGAAAGTAAAATGGATTGGATACAGTGGATAGCAATGCATATAACGCAAAACTTTTATTACAATGTAAATAAAATACAATAAAAGATATTTTCTTTATTATTTACAGAAACAATAAATGTACATAGGTATGTATCTATATCTATCTTATAGTTATAATTGTAACCTTTCATAAAGTTCGTATGTAAATTTACATTTTTTTACACGGAAATTAATAGGAAATTTTCTCATGTTACGAATTTTATGAATAAAACATAAGTAAAACGGAAAAATTAAAACTTTATCGACTGTTCTCGCATGATATGTAATTATGATCATGAGATTAAGTATTAGAAACATAAAGTTCGTTAAAATTGTTTTTCAAGCTATTACTAATTTGAGTGCATTCATTTATTTTTGGTTTTTTCAATGTCTTTTGGGTTTTCGCTTCCTTTGAATGGAAAAGAAATTGTTTTGTTTTTTTAATTTTTTTGTTTAGAGGCTCGTTGGTATAATTAATTGGGGTAAAATTATTGGCATCATTACTAGAGCTTTCGGGCAAATCCAATAAATTATCTATAATAGACAAATGGTAATTTATCTTTGATATAATGTTAAAGCTTAATATGTCAGTATTTTGTAAATGATTGTAATTTTAAAAATGTGTTGTGTATTAACTCAGAGATGAGAATGTTAAGGTGGCGTAGTTTTGAAAAAAACAATAGTTGTTATATTCTTCCTGTATTAAAATTTACATAAAAAAAATAAATGTTCTGAATAAAAGAAGTTCTGCATTATACCGAAACATAAAAAATGTCTCAGATATTTTTAAATTAAAATTTTCTTTAATTTTGTTTTTATCTTGTAATGGTGTTAGAATTGATATTGAATCGTCAGTTGAAGTACTGGTCTTTGACTTTTCTTCTATTTGGTCTTTCCTGGTTAATATGGCATTAACTCTACGTTAGGTGCGTGGTGTAAAATGACGTGGTTAGGCGCATGGGCTACAATTGTGGCCCTTTTAATTTAATTAATTAATTTGTTATACTTGTTCAATTTGAATTAAAAGTTATAAAAAGGAAATTGTTCATCATCAAATAAAATAGTAATTTGAAATTTTTTTAAGAAATGTTTGAATGCTAATGAAAATTTCTTTAAAATATGTTTACAGGAAAAATCGAATTTATTTTACAATGACTTTTTAAAAAATGAAAAACAGAAAATCTGCTTTATTTATTTGGAAATTTATTTTATAGTTTTACTGACATATGTTTAAAAAAAGAGTATTTTTAAAACAAATCATGAAAATAAACATTAATTCAAAAAACCTAATAGGATAATCTTGAAGTAAAATTACTGCATACATTCCAGGCATATTTCGGACAAATGCTCTTTGCACGCATACCTATGACATTTCTGGCAAAATTTTCGTGTTGATTTATCCCGTTTCCTCTCACAAAAAGCACAGCGTCGCACAGTATTTGGTCCTGGAGGGGGTAGGGGCGTAACTGGCTGAGGAATTCCCAAAAGAACATGCATACGTCTTCGTAGTTCTGGTGACAGCTGCATAATTGTGGATCTAAATTCAATTTGGGGTTTAATTAGTTCCCATGCAAGGTTTTCAATGAAATCTGATCTTTTTACGATTCCGTCGTAATTGTTAGCCTTGTAAATGCACATAGCATTTATTGCTGCAATATTCAATAAGTCGTAAAAAATAACCATTGGCCACCGACGAGTGTTTCTTGCCACGTCATGTTTTTGGCACAGTTGATCCAATCGATCTACTCCAATTTTTGTTTTGTTATATGCAGTGATTATTTCCGGCTTTTTGGCATTTCCCGTTTCATCATCAATGGCATCGTCATGATGCATACTAGAAAGATTTGTTTTTCTTCGGACAGTACGATACCAAAGTACAGTCTTCTTGGAATCCAAATAAGGAAGAGTATACTTCTCTGTTTTTCTGCGGCAAAAATTCTTTTGGTAATTCTGCTTTTTTTTCGGATTGTCCCGATATAGGTAAGTTTTTTTCTTGAAGTAATTTTTTAACTAGTGGCATAATAGTAAACCAGTTATCCCTAGTGATGTTCCTGTTACTATTTTCCACAGGTTCCTACTAGTCTGTAAACAACGCTCTCTCCAGAATTGTTATATTTAAATGGTCCTTCGGGTTGGGCCCCTACATAAACTTCAAGATTGAAAGTGTACCCGGTCTTCACATCTACCAAAGCAAAAACTTTTATTCCATAACGCGCAGGTTTGCTTGGTATGTATTGTTTGAACATACAACGTCCACGAAACGCCAAAAGCTGCTCATCAACAATGAGGTATTCACTTGCAACGAAATATTTTTGAAAATTTGCCAAAAAACTTTCGAACACTTCCCTGATAGGGGTCAATTAACATATTTCTACGCCACTACCTTTTGAGTTATCCCAAAATTTATGGAGATTTTTTCGGGAAGATCTCAATCCACCTATTAGATAAAGAATTCCGATGAAAGCTCTAATCTCTCTTTCATCGGTATTTCGAGCATCTCGCCCTCGTTCAAATAGATTTTTAATTTCATCAATATAAATATTTGTGCTAGTAGGGGAGACCGGGGAAATGACGCCCACGTAAGATAAAAGCATTAATAACAATTTTGTATTTATTTTAAAAAATCTGAGTAAATTCTGGTAAAAGTATTATACTTTTATTTACAAGTTAGCATAGCCAAAATACATGGTGTTACACTTTACCAGGTACAGCGTAGTAAAAAGCTAAGGTGTTACATGGGCGTTATTACCCACAAATTTTGGGTAATAGGGCCCAGGTGAGCTCTATTACCTCTTACAATTAACAAGTCATATTTCAACGTAATTCTGTATTATTTTACATTGTATAAAATAACAAAATAACGGAAACTTATTACAAAATAAACAATTACACAATACAAAAATCGCAGATGTAGTTTTCAGCTCTGTTCTGGCCGCTGCATTCCTTATGAACCCAACCGGAGCAATTTACACATCTAAACCACAGCTAATTGTTTTGTCCAAACTCTCCGCAGAGTTTACAGATATCGTCTCCATCGATGCTTTCATGATCTAACAAACCCTCATCATCACAAAAATGTTGTTCGTTGATGTCTGAATCAGAGGATGACGATTCAAAGACAATTCTCTTCACCTGCTTCTTTCTCTTTTGTAACGTTTTATTCTTCTTTTGTTCGTCCAAATTTAATTTTCTTTTCTGTCTTTTGTCCTTCTTCTGTTCCTCCAAATTTAATTTTCTTTTCTGTCTGTCATCCTTTGCTTTAAAAATGCTTTTCATAGGAGTGGACGTTAACACTGTAGAGTGTTGTTTATTTATTTTACTTCCAACAGTTTTTGAAGTTGATGGAGTTGGTAACGGAGAAATATCCTCAAATGAAACCTGATGCTCTTTCAGGACACTTTCAACAACGACCTTTTCAACAGTATTAGGAGGTTCTTGCGGTCCTGCTTCATTAGATGGGTAGAAATCTTCATTACCAAAGACATTTGGATTAATTGGAAAAATTTCGCAAACTTCGAAACCTCTGACGGCTTTTTCTACAGTGGCCGTGGATAAATAAGCTTTCGTAAATATTTTGACGACATCGTTTGGAGTAATTTTTTGATATTTAAAGCTTTTCATATATAGAGGTCACAATCTTTATGGTAGGCCTTCTTTAATGGTCCATAGAATGTTACGTCTAAAGGTTGTATTTTATGTGAACCATGTGGAGGAATGGTAAGCATATGAATTCCGTTTGCCCTACAAAATTCGTAACTTGCTAAGGATGCATGGCTTGAATGATTGTACAACACTAGTAAGGCTGCTTTCTCCTTACTAATTTTCATTATATCCTTGAAGTGTTGCAGCCACAATAAAAAGAGTTCTTCATTTATCCATCCAGATTTGGAGCATCCATGAATACAGCCAGGAGGTCCTTGCTTCTTAAGTTCAGGGGTTAAGCGTTGTCTCTTGTGAATAAACATAGGTGGAACATAAGAACCAGCAGCATTATTAGCACATACCACGGTTGTAGTGGTGCCCCTTTCTCCGCTAGTAGCACTTCTTATTTGCTTAACTCCTTTAGGAGCTAATATTTTAGGGGGATTTTGCACATTCGAAATCCCAGTTTCATCCACTTTGTAAATATCACTAGGAGAGAAGTGGTATTTTCCTAGCAGTTCCTGCAAATTGTGGAAGAATAAATCTACTTCATCTTTGTTGAATGCCATTATCCTATTCAAACTGGTTGCTTCAGGTTGACGAAGACTAATAGACTTATGCCTCTTTAAAAAGCCTTCTAACCAGGTTTCTCCTGCAAGTTTATTTGTTTTATTAAATCTGTGTGGCACATTATTTCGACAAGCAAATTCATATGCAATTCGTTGAACATCCGTGCGGGTTAGTCCGTAGTGACTTTTTGTCATTTTTAAAATTAGATTTTCTAACTCCTGTTCTTGTTCTTCGGAAAATGTAGACTTTCGTCCTAGTTTAGGTCCAGCATTATTTCCAGAGTAAATCCTCATACGCAGTGTTCTTCTTGGTATAGAATGAAGTTTGGCTACTTTTCTGACAGATTCTCCATTTTCAATAGCTGTTAACGCAGACTGCAGTGTTTCTTGAGTTCAAGTTGCACGCTCAGTCTTTCTAATATAATTTCGCGGCATCTGTTATTACAAAAAAATTTAAAAAAATTGTTTAATACAAGCAGTTTGTGGGTAATGAAGCCCACCCGCCATGATTATCTGGCTAATAAAGCCCGGGTGGGCTTCATTACCCAGATAATCATGGCTCCACAACCCCAATTGGCAAATGTAACATTTGAATTTTAAACTTTAAAATTCCCTTAAATTCAGCAAAATTAAACAGACAGTTTTGGTTACATGTCATCAATGCGTAGTTGAGCAGAATTTAAAAATAAATAACGGATTATTAAATGTGTAGCTTACCTCATAAGTTGAGCAACAATTATAAGAATATACCTACGTCACACAAATCTTCCGCCAAATTTCTTAATACTTGTTTCCAATACGGGAACCTGCAGAAATTAACTAATATAACGTACCAGTAGGTGACGACACAGTTTACATCGCAAGAACTTAATTTATATACCAGATAAGGGGGTGGGCGTCTTTACCACAAAGGAAGTTATTCCCCCGGTCTCCCCTAATAGTTCGTATTATATTTTCGTCCATTAGTAGATTCAAACATTCAATATTTAGTTTGGAATTTTTAGCAATTCTCTTTGGTCCGGGTAAGTGATAAATGATATTATGAGATCGTGTTCTAACCTGTGTATTCGGTCTTATTTTTCGCCATTTTGTTTGTCTGTCTTTTCCCAGGTAGTAGTTTTTGGTTTGTTCTGTGGTAAGTTCTTCGTCTGAATAATCATCATCAGAACTCTTTTCATTTGCTTCTTGTTCTGAAGAAGTATCATGTTCACTTTCATTTATCACTTCTTCACATTCCTCCGTTTCTTCGTCACTGTTATCTTCTGTCTCACTTTCTTCACTTGCTATTTCATTAAACCACGTCATCCATACATCTGGATCCCTCGATGTTTCGGTTCTTCTCCTTTTTTCCCGATGCATTTTCCTGTTTTACGTAAATATTAGTTCTAAAATAAAAAATAAAAAAATCATACTTACCTATAAGCACGAGGTGAGCGAAAAACACTAAATAAAATTGAAAATAAATTTTTATTATTCAAATAACACTACTGATGTAATTATGTGTTAGAATTTACTCAAGAAGTGCCACAATAACCTTATTTACAAGATAAAACACATTCTCGAGTTTAGGCGCACGGGCTACAATCGTAGCCCAGGCACACTACGTGATGAATAACTCGAATTTAGATTTTCGCTTATAAGCAATTATGCACTGATTTATTAGGTCAATGCATATAGAGCAGCTACCGAAAGTGATGAAGGCGCAGAAAAATTTATAAACGAAACATAATAAAGCAAAGTGGCCTGGGCTACACTTGTAGCCCACGCGCCTAACGTAGGATTAAAATAAATATGTTTACATATTGCCGTTTTAATACAATAATCAATACACGTACACATATGAGAACAAATTCCACGTTGCAAACAAGTCATATCACAGCAAACACTGTCTAAAATTTTCTCTACATAAAAAGATTCTGTACTTTCTAAAACCGAGTTTAAAATCCATTTTGATGTTGTATTTTCCGAAATATTTACTGTGAAGTCACTAGCTAATGCTGAATTATTACTTTTAATTATTTCTTTATTATGTGTTGTATACGAGTATTTTCCTTTTGTTTTTTTAATCATTCTTTCAACAATTTTATCTCTTATGTATTTTAATAGAACATGTAAACTTTTGTCTAATCGTTTAACATTTTTACTGTCAGAGTAAAAATATTTTATTATCTTATGCATAGATTCTAAACGCATATTAGTCTTTATATTGCACTTTTTTCTAAAGCAGTAAGTCCACTGACGGTAATTCGCTATTAGTTATTCTGAAAGTAAGTACCAAAATTGTGAGTATCTTTACCTAACAACATTTGGTTAATTACACAATTTAATGTTTCCGTAAAATTAATTTCATTGGTATTTTGTTGTAAAACTTTTAATGTTTTGTACACAGACGAACGCTTTTCTTTATCTAATATTTTTGCCAAATTTTGCTGCCACGCGCGGTCTATGTGCCAAGCACAGTATAACTGATGTAGAACAAGGTCCATAATAGTACTCCATACATTATAGAAAGTTGGAGCGATATCAGTCATGAATATTATTAGACAAATTGCACCAATTCTTGAATGAAGAGCGCCAAAATAAAGTTCATAGTTCTTAGTATCTTTTCTGTTACTAAACATGAACGCTACATAATGTTACTAAACATGAACGCTTCTTCACCATATTCATCCACCACCATTATTCTAGTCAATTCAAAGTCATAATTATTAATTTTGATTTTTATAGAGTAGTACTGGATTATTTTCTGGATCTCTTTCACATTGCCGTACCCATAATACCCACGGTTACAGCATCGTTTTGATGTCTTACTCCTTCTGATATATTGATTAGGTAAGAGTTTCTGATGTTAGTAATATCTTTTCGAGATAATAAATAAATCAATTGAACTTGTAGGTTCTTCACCTATCTGGTCTCGGCAATTATCCAAAATTCCAAAATATGTGTATTCTGAACTATGCTGAACCTTTAAGAATTCTACTTTACCGCGATGAAGAAACGCCATTTATAAGTTTTGCAGCAATTATGGATCTCTCATTTTTGGGAATTCTTAAATGTTGCAATTCTATTGGATGCGCATAATGCGTTCCATGTTACAATGAGTTTTTTTGAATGTAAGACTTTAATATGACTGGTACATGCTCTTCCTAATTTAGATACACATACCTTGCGATTTAGGTAATCTCTTGTTATTACCGTTTGACCTTACTTTACCTATAAAAATGAATTTTGAAATTATATTGGCACTTAAATAAAATTTTCTAAGTAAGCACTAATGGGTAATATACCCTACACAGGTACATAAATTATTGAATGTATATTTACCTTATCTATTGCAATTATAGTAAGTAATTGGTCCTTTCGTACTTTTAAATTTAGAAGATACGATATAATTACACTTATACTCTTTTTCTACAGAAGTTTTCCAAGCTTGAAAGTCTGACAAATTTAAAAACGTGGTAAATTCGGTTACAAAATATCATAAATATTACCTAATGAATCGGAAAATTGCAACTTCTCTTCTTGAAAACTGCAACTTCTCTTCTTGAAAACTGCAACTTCTCTTCTTCAAAATTAAAACTACGAATTTCAGGTAAATTAATCCAGTTCTGATGAAAAGAAGATTTGCAGTTATTTTTTAAACCTTCATAGTTCCATACAGTTTTATCATAAGAAATAACTTTTGGTGTCATATTGTGAATATTTTTAAGGTGTTTGTTAAGATTAAATTGCGTAGAATACACTTTTTGACATATAAAACAAACAACCGGCATATTTGCAGTAACGTTTATATTACACTTTCGAACACCCTTTGTCTAGAAATTGTTAGGAACACTGAAGTGTCGCTAATTGGATGAAAAAATACACAGGCGGACGCATGCGCAAATAACGGAATACACTTTGGTATTTAGTTGCTCCTGTCCGCTTATGGCGTTTACGAAAAGTTGATCCAGATTGGTGATCAGAATTGCCATGTTACGTGACGGAGTAAATTGGGATTACTAATCAGGTCAACCAATTTCCGAACAAGTTTGTTGGCGGTTAGTAGTATTTATTCCTTATCTGAAGTTATATTAGGTTTTATTGCTCACTAATAATTATATCGATCAATGCAGAAAGGGCATAATGTCCATAATATTCACTATGGACATACCTATACTTATTCTGCATTGACCGATTCAATTATAGTTTACTAACCTCAAAGAGTGATCTGAGTGATTCTATTTAAACAGCAGAGTCACCAGATCACTGATCGAGTTGATGATCGGTTGTGCTCCACTCACATTTACCGTGCGTTTGCATTTCTGATTTTTGCGAGTCTAAAATAGAAAATGTTTCAATTTACAGTTTTGTACGTGTTAAAAAAAATTATAATTTGTAACTTACCTCGGGTATTACCGCGAATGGATAATTGTAAGTAGCAAAAAATTACTGACAAAAGCCCTAGAAATCGTAAAAGTAAAAAACTGTGTTTGTACGACATACCTGGTTAGAGCGTTGTTCTTGTAAATTAATTAAAATTTTTAAATCAAAATATTTAAAATTTAATCAAAAAACAATTGATTTTTTTAAATATTTTTTCCTCAACTAATATTTTTTTTTTCTTCAAGTAAGAAAAACAATCATGCAGCCTGCAAACTACAAGAAAAACAAGAAACTTTGCCAACGAAAAGGATCAAGAACTAAGAAAAAGTCGTCGCAATCGAATGACAAGAGTCTTCAACATGAACGTCTTATCCTCAAGATCGTACATAATACCAATGGGCCGCCAACTACGTCGGTCGTACAAAAACCAAAGAAATTTAAAGTTTAAAAAATTTAAATATAAGAACAAATTGAACACTTACGTTTCACCTATTTCCATGGAGTCATCGTTTCTAATAAAAATAAAAATCAATTAAAATAAACATTATATAACGGTACCCTATTTCATATAAAAATACAGTTAAAAATGATAATTTTGTTAAATCATTACATTTCACGTCACCAAACGTTTATCCTGTACGTTCTACAATTCCAAATAAATTTACTCATGACAATTGACAACAAAATTTATCAGAGAAAGCAAATGTTAAAATTGTAAACTAAATGCTTTCTAATTTTTTTTGTTATACCTCAAAAAACTTGCAGCTTTTACTTTCACAAAAAACCAGCAATTCAAACATTAAGTCAACCCGAACAATTAACTGCGATTTTCTCCCTCGAATTCGAAACAGCTTCTAAAAAAGCTGGAAATTTTACGCAAAAAGGCGAATTTATCATAGATCCGGCAACACTGCGAAGAAAAAAGGACGCCATCGTAAAAGCAACTCTTCGAACCGAACGATATATCGACGTTTTTGCAACGGAAAACCGATCATTACTGAACCAAAGCAACGCAATTAACGCACACGAAACACCGACCATCGATAACCAAAAATTAATCGCGTTTTCATATAAATCCAGCGATACATATTCAAAAGCGCGGTCATCCCGCGACCGAAGCCCACGCGATAATTTGAATATATACTGCAGAATCGCGCACGCGCGCGTCGCAAACGAGCGACGAATTTAAAAAGAAGCTGGACAAACGATAATTCACAATTTCGATTCGAACTTAACAAGGAAATCAAAAGAAATTGTTTATAACAAGTAAACACTCACCTGCTCGCCTCCATACTTGCAGAATAATGAAGTAGACAATCTTTTGTTTTTAGACGGTAACAACGCGTCCCTCGATTTGGCGCGAAATTTCAAATCGACCGCTCCATTTTAAGTTTCACACATCGCCAACTGAATACTTCCCTCCAAAACAACCTTGCGAATCCAAATAAATTTGGGTGACGCAAACATAAAGACATTCGTTGACATCCATCTTCAATACAAACAATATTTTTTCAAAGTTATTGAAAACTATTCGCCCTTAAATAGAAACAAGTAAGTATTCACGCATATCTTTTCAACGTAAGAAATAGTTTACCATCACTCGATATCAAATTAAATGCTCATCGAGAAAGTTTCCAAAACAGAAATTAACGTTTCTTTATTCTATAAAATCAAACATCCGACCGCTATTCTCAATCAGTTCAATCAATAATCATTACAGCGATTACAAATATATTACATTATTATTATTATTTTTAGAAACTTAAAGTGAATCATAAAGAAGCACAACACACATTCTTCTCCTGCGATAATGTCCTCTCCGGCAATCTAAACACGACAACACTACAAGCAACCGTGTACTGACTATCGTGTTATGCAAACGCAGCTAAACGCAAAACACTCTACACATCGAATACACACGTCAATCAAGTACAATCGATGCGACCTAAAAACGTAATCTATACAACTTATCGAAAGCAATTTGCTTTCTTCACGTTTAGTACTTTCAATTAATTTCAAACGTTATGTTTAAGCTACCTCTACGAGACCTCGAAGATAACAACGTAACTGACAGCAGCAACAAACAAGTCTCCCATTTCTACATTCCAACCGAAGAATATTTCACGCTAAGTTCGTACTTACAAAGACAAGAAGACAAACCAATTCTATGAAATACGTGGCTCACGTACGAGTCTCCTTCCTGTTTCAGGTAAGCAATTATATTTTACAAAAAACTACTAATATCATGTCTTTGCTCTGAACATTTATCGCTTTGTTCTTTGACAGTTCGTGAGAAAATTTACATTCAACTGAACAAGTCTCATCTCACATCTAATAAATTTCACGAAACTTAAACCCTATCGGAAACATGAACAGCAAGTGCTACTGCATACATTCCCCGGTCTGAAGAGCGAGCAAAAAATAAAAAACCTCAATAGTACTTTCGGAATGAAATAAATTGTAATTATTATACAGCCTAACTAATATTTCTGTTACAACGTAAAGAAAAGATTGTGCCTCGGTTCTTTTCAATGGAAGCCATTCCTTAATCACATTGCTAAAATAATGTTCCGTTACAATCACCGTCTTATGAAATAAAACAATGTTAAATTTGAAATACATTCATTATCACATTATTACAAAAATTGCAAGGATGCAGACAAAAATTTTCACACGACATATTCAGTTGCACCTATACAAGTTAACAAATTTCAATGTCGCTCTTTTTATAAAAATCAATGAAACTTTAGAAACTCATTTTGAAATTAATTAGAAACCTTATATTATGTTACACTTACTTTAACTAGAAGAAGCTCATTTGAATGGCCATTAAATTTATAAAAAATTATTGTTATTTCGATTTTTACTATAATCAAGCTACTTCTTTTTAGGAAATTTTTTATCCCAATGAGAGAAACTAAATAACTGTCGACGGTGCCGTACAACATATTCAATGATCTGCAAAGTCGTAGATAGAGAGTGCCTTATGTTTCCTGAATTCTTGATTGAAATAAGCACACGTGAGTAAAATATCGAATACCTGTGAGTAATTTTGGCTCATGTATCCGACAAAGATGTCACTCGATGTCTATGTCAAGTGACTTAGAATGAGCGTATACATTTGCCATCTCACTCTTAACATAATATCATTTCCTCTTTATCTACAGGAAATCTTGCCACTTAATAAATCTTTCAACGTATCACGTCACTTAACCTGTTACATCACTGTCAAATTTAAAACTTGCAAGGCCGCAAGCCACAAGCAAGTCCCGTTCAGCCAGAAATCATAACAATACAATAACAACACAACAGAAGAAGAAACAAATCCCTTAAACATAAATCAAGTTTTCAAGTGATTCCAACGGAAAACGCACGTAAGTAGTAAATCGCCTCTGCATGCAATCTTTAAATCAAAGTTTCTACACACACACATCAAATCGCATTATATTACATCCTCTTTCACCTTAAATACAAATTACGAATAATAAATTTAATTAATTACGACTTTGTTCGCAGGGATTCAAAGAAAACCATCGATCCAATATCCAAAAGTACCGAGAATGCTTTCGAAAGAGCAAATTAAACTCAATTGCATTCAAAATGCAATTACACGACAATAGAACAAAAGAATACCATTTCTGAAATATTAAATCGCAGGCAGCATCAAATGCCTTACTTCCTAACGACAACATTAATTCACTTTGTGTTAA
The DNA here is from genome assembly GCA_958336345.1 of Dorcus parallelipipedus. Classification (NCBI taxonomy): domain Eukaryota; kingdom Metazoa; phylum Arthropoda; class Insecta; order Coleoptera; family Lucanidae; genus Dorcus; species Dorcus parallelipipedus. The sequence continues at coordinate 9,051,742 of OY284483.1, read as the reverse complement.
GAACTACTTCAAAAAAATGACCACAAGAGCAACATAAGTGACATCCCGAAATGATGAACGCGAGACGCAAAACTCGGAAATCTCGAAAAGTCAGTATCAATATTACATATACAATAACGTTCACTTATTATTACACACCCTGTTATACCGAACCGATTCGATGGTACCTCGAAGTTCGTCACAAACGAACATGACTGTAGCTATAATCGAAGTGAAATTTTCAATCAACACGTTCATTTTAAAAACCATACATTACCAGTAATTTCGCAACGTAAATTCATAAAACAGTTTGTACTTTGAAACATCTCGCAACAGATTTTTCGTCAAAAATTTTACAAATTTATAAATGACAAATTACAAAAACATTAAAATTTTTCCCTTTTAATTTATAAAAATAATTTCTAACAGACAACGCTTCACACAATTTTCTATTCCTAATCAACTAATGTCATTTTCATAACTTTCTCTAACAATAAAATAAAAAAACATCTCTCTAAGTTCCAGAACCTTCATCGAGAGACAAAAACACCGAGCCCTCAACAACATCTCCTTCCAATCATTCCTTCACAGATCACCTGCTATTGTTGTACGATTTTTCAAAATAAAAAATACATTTTTATAGACACCTTATTCGACATGCAATTGCAGTTGAAAAAAAAAACCTTCCTCTTTATTTTTACATAATAAGATTATAAATCATCAACATAAATTCAATCTTAAAATTACGAACATTTAAAATCAAAAATTATGATGCCATCAACAAATATATTCCCAGAAAAGATACATAAAAATTGTCGCGTATAATTAGATCATAAAATCAAACGAAAACAAATCAATAGCCGTCTCAATAAAATATTGAAATTCAAAAAGACAACACTGCAACAAACTCAATGTTCACATGAAACATAAATAAGCATGCATGCAGCGAATCAAAGAAAAACTATCGACCAGTATAATTCGACTGTCATACTGACGACATCTTAAAATCAAACATGTAAAACAATTCATAAATAAATTACCAATAGGTATATTAAATTTTTTTTCTTCTAATTTTAAAGATAACTTCAAAAACGTGTCACCTTCATAACGCAAAAACATATAAACCAGTCGTGTAGCACATCAAATTAAACGCGCCGGCGAGGCGAACTCGACCGTCACATCGACGCCATCTTGGAATCAAAGATGACCGACTTACACGGTCGATAAAATTTCCTTCGAAAGATAAGTAGGTCGTGCGACCACTCAAATTAAACGTGCCGCCGAGACGAACAAGGCTGTTTCATCGGCGCCATCTTTAATTCAAAAATGACCGATTTATTCGATCGAATACCTTTCCTTTCAGAGATAAGTAGGCCGTGCGACCACTCAAATGAAAGGGGAGAACACAAATGAATCAATTCCCTAGCTGCCGCGAGCCCACCAACGGCAAGCGGCCCTTAACGCGCGAAGCGCGTTCTTCAAAAAACTTTTTTTCTGATATCATCACCCTCTCAAAAAAAAACAACGTCGAAACAAATGCCGGAGCGAAGCTCTGGTTTTGGTTCTAACAAATAAAATTTGAACAAATATTGAATTATTTCAAAATCTTACTTAGGTACGATGTCAAAACGTACTGCTTCTCTTGGAATTTCGTGATCTTTTAAAAATATGAATAAAAAATATCGAATATAAGTTCGATGTACCACAGGATAGGTTTGTATATGTCTTCGGTGCCTACTTCCGACTTTTTCGAATGGTTTATTACGCCCTAGTTAAATTTGGCCAACGCAGAGTAACTGCCAGAAAATAGAAGCAACTATTAACATATCAATTTCGCCCTCTTTCGCGAACGTAGGGTCAGCCATGAGTATGTTCGAAGGTATTTGACGATGTGCGGGATTGAAAGAGGTGATAGGTATATTTTCAATAATTCGCGGCACTATTAGGCAATCAAGCGTTGTCTCCTAATGATTATATTTAGATCGAATTATCGCTTCGAGTTTGCGATCGAGATTGACACTACTTTGATTTATTCCATACACCTTGAAATGAGTTTGAGTGGTGGGAAGTTTTAATTTGTGATGCAATCTTTCGGTTATAAAATTAGACTGGGAACCGCAATCGAGAGGAGTCCGACAATAATTATGCCATTTTCCATTTGAATCTGCTATCAAAACGCAGGCCGTCGATAAGAGCACCTGAAAAGAAACCTGCTGAGATGACGCGTGGCTGTTAATTGAAATTTCAGAATTAATCTAGCTAGTATTAGGTGTTTCTTGCGCTAATAATTCTGCTCTGGTGAGCTGTCCGATATATAAAAACGAATAATGTTTACAGCTGCTCTTTTTCAAATCTTTCCATGTTCTATGTTCCATTTACAAAATATTGGTTTTGGTTAGAAGTAGTTTTTTGATCCTTTTCCCCAGTTTCCCTTGCATGTATGAATGGACCTCACGATATCACAATAAAATATGCTTAGCGTACAACATTACTTGCCCTTCAATAATGCATCTACTATCACGAGAGGCCTCTAAATACGAGAGCAACTTGTTAAGGCTTAGAAATATAAGAATTGTTCTGTCCTGCAGATTTGAAAATGTTTGTTCTTTTACGTAACGCAACGCCATCATTAGAAATTTATGTTGTCAATAGAGAATGGGAGGTTACATCACAGATAATATAACTAGACAGATGACTCCTCAAATGTTTTAAATTTGACGCCCCAATTTGGAGACAAACTGGGTTTAGTTTGGGGACAGCTCACCAAATATATGGTGGCGTTACTGTTACAATAGCAGAGTGGAAAATCGATACCTATAACATTTAAACAAATTCTATAACTAAGAGATGTGTACAGAATGACTGAAGTAATTTTGTTCTAGTTGTCGTCTTATATACATACTCACTTATATTTGAAGATATTTGGGTTGAATAATGTAAGAAGTATATATTAATTTTCATTTCTTATGAAATCGTAAAAAACATTTTTTTTGCTTTATACAGCACAAATGTACTTCACATTTCTGATAAAATATATATGTTCTACCATTACATACTGGAAATTTGCATCTAATAGATTCTTTCCTATGGTCAAAGTGGGAGGGATGACTGACATCGTCATACTGTATTTCCGTACATCCGTTTAACTAAAAGTGCGTCGTCACCACTTACCACTTCCTCTGAAAAACCCCTATTTTTCTTTTTGATTTCGGAATCGGTTAGTACTGAAGGTTTCCAAAACCAATTAAACCTAAGGGTCCTCAGCAGCAAAAATGAATGGCGGTTTTAATTTTTTTAAATAAATTATAGTAGGAAAAATAATTGTCATAAAATAATTTGTGGCCGGGTTTCTTTAATAATAATAATATCCTTTATTGTCCAACCGGTGACAGGACAACTTTAACAGGTAAAGTGCGTAATATTTAGCTAGTGCTTATATAATACAAATGATAATACAAGAAGCGAAGAATCAAGAACTGAGAGAATAACTAAAAATTGAATTCTGAGAGTACATTTGCATTTGCAGTTGTGACAGGAGCTCGCAATAGTATGTTGGTGCGTGCAGTTAGCAGACGGAACATTGCAGAATGCCTTAAAAAGTAAGTGTGGAGCATTAATTTTGTTGGTTAATAAATTGTTCAAAAATTTGACACTACTCATCTCGCGTCGATTGCTAAGGTAATCTATATTGTGCCGTTGAAGGAGTAAGTCTTGATCAACTCCTCTCGCGGGGTAAGTACCATCCTCACGGAAGGAAAGATATTTTAAGAATCATCTGTGTATGCTATCCAATGGCAGGTGGTGAATGAGGTAATACGGTTACCAAATTAAGGCCGCATACTCAAGACATAGGCAAAATAGAGAGCTTTGATAGTGTCAGTGTTCGAGAAATTTCTTGATTCCCTCATGATGAAACCCAACGTTTTAGCTGCCTTAGTGGCGGTGGTTTCTATATGCAGAGAAAAGTTCATCGCACTCTCAAAAGTAAGACCCACACTGCTACAATTTTTAAGGGAGATATAGTCTATCACATACATAGGTTATGGCAGAGGCGCTGCCTTGAGTAAGAGACAACACAATATTTGTCGATATTTAAGTGGAGCTTATTATACTTACACCATCTAGCCACACGACTCAGATCTCTGTGTAACTCATCGACATCTTCATCCGATGTAATAATATTATAAATTTTAAGGTCATCAGCATACGGCAAAGCCGGACAGGATAAGGGGGAAAGTAAATCATTTATGAACAAAACAAACAGCAATTGCCCGAGATTGGCCTAAGGTACTCCAGAGCTTGGGGTAAACTCAAAAGAAGAAAAACCATTATGGAAGATGTATTGTTTTCTTTGCATAAGATAGGATTTCAGGAGATTCAACAAGGAAGGTGCCACACCGAAGGAAATCCAGCTTGTGCAGTAGTAGGTTATGATGGACTGTGTCAAATGCACGGAAGAAATCGGTATAGATTACGTCTACTCGACCACGATTGTCTAATATTTCGCATAAGTGTTGCGTCAACGATGCTATGTTAGTTGCAGTAGATCTCTTTGGCATAAAGCTATGCTGACAAACGAAATGAAGGGATGTGTGTGGCGGAGAATGCAATCATATATTACTGGTTCAAATACCTTGGCGTGATACGTGCTCGCTTCTATAAGCAGGGAATAACCACACTTCTGAATCAGAAATATAGGCAGCAGAAAAAAATTTGGCAAACGCATTAACAACGCCTAAAAGATCAATGTCATCGTCACTGAGTACGGGGAGTATGCGATTGTAGTTCCAAAGCTGTGAAGGATCGCGCCTAATGTTATTCTCAGCTGATTCAGTAAAAGACGTATAGGCTGCAGTTCTAATTTAACTTGGTTCCGCAATCTTTTAAATTCATTGAGGAAGAAAATATTTTTAGCGGTAGACCATTTATGCTGGTAATATTCCTTCTTTTTAACATTTGATATAAGCGATTTATAATAATTTAGACTCGTAGATGCCAGAAGGTCACAAAAAACACAACGTCGGAAAACGATGTATATTGAAGTTGGTAGTACAAGAAACTTGAAGCTGATGACATGTTTCGGTTAAAAATAAACGATTTTCAAATCTACAACAAATGAATTTGTGCTAAAAAGTGAAGAAATATTTAAATTTTGAAACAAACTGTCTTAAAATCACGTTAACATGTGGCCATTTTTACTTAAATTGAATGACATAAATTGCAAGAACCTAAAAGCATGGCAGAACAAAAATCCCTAACTAGTACCAACTTAAGGTAAATAAATATATAATCACAATGAAAGCTGATGGCGCGTAAATTTAAATACAATTTTGAGTAATTTTAAGTACAACAATAAAACAACAAAGGCTGAAGGCAAGACAAAACAAAATTTTGAAAGGCTGAAGGCCGGTAAGTATACAATACCACTTATAGGTAAAAATCGAATTAAGGCAAATAGCGTAAGTACATCAAAGTGACGACATTAAATCTGAAGGCTGGAAAAGTAACAATTTTTGAAAGGCTGAAGGCCAGTAAGTAAACAATACCACTTAAGGGTAAAAATCGAATTAAAGCAGATGGCGTAAAGTTGAGATTGAGTACAAATGACAAATTTTGGTTTTTAAAACGATTTTGAAGTGAATTTGACAACAGTAAAAGCACTAAAAACAAGACATAAAACTATGGATGTATCCAATTTATAGATTCGAAAAAGTTAAAATGAAGAAAAATAATCTGATCGTTCAAGAGGGTGACATTGTTATCTTTTTTAGACAAGAAAATTTCCAGAGTTTCAGCAATATTAAGTTTTAAACCTTTTGGTAATTGATGAACTAATTTTACAGTAAATTTAGGGTCTGGATAATGTCCTGAATCAGTTAAATGTAAAGCAAAATTGGAGTCTGTTTTGCCCAGTCTGGCAGACAAGATGTGTTCTTTCACACGAGTAGCTAAATTAAGGCCAGTTTGCCCAATATAGATAGAGTTACAATTGGATTGGGTGCACGTAATGGAGTAAACTCCACTTTTGTTCATACTGTTACCGGCCGGTCTTATTACATTAGATGTAAGTAGCGCAACATCAGTTGTCGGCACTCTCCGAATTCCTTTTTTTTTATGCGCAGGCGGCTGACGTTGTCGTTACGAACCGAGAAGTTTTGTTATTGTTTATATTCATTCAAGTGACAAAAAAATAAAAAAGGCTTGTTTCTTCTTCTTATTCGAGGTGCGCGATTGTAATAATTGGCGCCCATAGCGTGGGGCCTACACCTAGTTGTGCTTCCATCACCATGGAAGGAATTCACGACCCCTTGAATATTGTCACTGCATCATGAGTACGAGATCTAAGAAAACAACTCTGAGGACATCGAGCCTTAGTGGAGCCCAACTTCCGCTGTTACAACAGCCACTGTGAACAGCGAAATCCAGAATACAGCAGAACAACCGGAAATTGACAGACAGCCTTGTGTCAACTTTTTTTTTTGTGATAGGTTTGGAGAAATCTTCTAAAGACATCATCGGCGGTGGTTCCAAGCCGAAGACGTGTTGGATTCACCCGGCCGTAGCCTTTCTAAAGGTCTACAGCGCAGGCACCTACCAACTAAAACTCCTACTCCTCTGTAGCAGCAGCTGATTTCCGGAATCTGCCTTTCAGCATTACGTCGGAATTTTCGCTCTGTCCGATGTTTATTTTCAAGTCATATATTGGGGTTTGTATTTCTTGTTTCTGTGTCCAGTCCGAGGTTCTTCAGTTTCTCAGCTTCTCCCTTTCTTTCTCGTCAGCGGCCTTTTGTATCATGATGTTTCTCAACATGTCAGCGACGTATAGCCATTGCTCTTCATTGGCGATCATAATGTCCGCTAATGTTTTCGGTAGTTATGGTCTTCCCGCATTTAGTGTTTGCTGCAGTCCTGATATGCCATTTCGGGCAATGCGGTGTTGATTTCGCAACAGTACCAGCAGGCATCACTGTCTAGTTTGCCGATTTTATGCAGGTAACTGCTGAAAACTCCATGTCCTGTCAGGGCTTGGGTGATGTATCCATATTCAGGGCAAGTATCGTGAAGAGTGTAAGGCTCCTGGACTAAAGCGGCATCTATCTTGCGGTCTTCAATAATCATTCTCAACTCGGAGGCAACTGCTCTAGAACCCTGGGCATTAATCTGGAGCAGTGATAAGGTGTGTGGATTGGCGTAAGTATCCATTATGAAAAATCGATACGGGCCTTCATTGCCTCCGTGGCCCTTTTGTATTCATTACAGTCGATGGCTGTTACCAGATGTCCCGACTTCTGTCCACGAAGTTTGCAGTTTATGCAGACGGGACTCTCTTCTTTCTTGGGGCATTCCTTTATACCATGACCCTTAGCAGCACAGTGTCCACAGAACTGTTCCCTCGTGCATCTGGACGCCATATGTCCATAGCCCTGGCGGTTATAACACCTGTTTGGTCCGTTCCAATCCTTTACCCTATGTGAATCCCAGCCGACAAAGACTCTACTCTGAGCCAGTAACAATTCCCTAACTAGACCAGGTACTTCAATGACGTAATTTATCAGGGGGGCGTTTCTGGGACCTATCTTGTAAACCACTCTCAGCTTTTTCAACAGCTGTTCCGGTACGTTCTCCAAATTTTTTGACTTTATTCCCTCCAAAAGCTCTTCCTCAGTCTTCTGAATTTTTACATCATACACAATGAGACGAGGGACTATACTTCCCGACTCTCTAGCTTCCAGGCCACAGCCATCACTGATCTTCCTTTTGAGGATTTTTAGATCCTGATCCCTTTCGGTTTCTATTAAGACCTGTTTATCCCTCAGTCTCCTGACATTTTTAATTTTCAGTTTATCCACTAGTTCACGTCTCCGTTCTTCCTACCTGCTCAGGTCTTTGATAAAAGTCTTCGTCCACCCATGATAGGAGTCCCATGCTCTCTACCATTTAACCATGAGGGTTTCTTGTGGCTCTGCGGCTGTTGTAGTCTCCGCGAAGTAGTGGCCCGTCCGTTCCTACGCTATCAGCTTTATTGGGGGTCGCCAAGATCGCCTCCGTGGCGACCGTTCTGTATGCAGAGGTTATTCGCATGGCCATTTTTCTGTTTATTGCTTTCCAATAGGCCCTCATAGTATTTAAACTTCAAGGCAGGAGTCCAAATCGGCGCTGCGTATAGTATCGTTGACATAACTACTCTAGCCAGGACCTTACTCTTTGGGGCTCTCGGCCCTCCTACATTTGGCATCAGCCGTGCGAGCACCATTGCTGTTTTGCTAGCCTTTTCACACGTTCTCCTAACATGGGTCGTCATCCTCATGTCCCTATCCAGATGCACTCCCAGATATTTAATCTCCGGTTTGCTGTTAATTGTGACATCATCGATGTTTAGCGTTAAGGTCTTCAGTGTCCGGGGTCCAGCGAGAATTATCATTTCGGTTTTCTTCGTGGCCAGCCTCAAGTCGTGATCTTCTAGCCACTGTTTGGTTTTTTTCATCGCGTTGAGCGCACGTTCTTCTAGCATTTCAGGAGTCTTGGCCGTAATTACTATTGCCAGGTCGTCGGCATAGGCAATTTTTTTTAATGCCTTGGCCCAAGTCTTGTCTTAGCAAACCATCATATAATACATTCCACAAGGTCGGTCCGAGAACAGAACCCTGCGGAACGCCGCACTTCATTTGTATTTCTTCCCCGGAGGGTGTAATGATTTTACGATTTTCCAAGTATGATTGGAGAATCCTCACCAGGTAGTTTGAGATTTCTGCCTTCTTTAGGGCTCCTATTAACTCCGGCCAGGAGGCTGAATTGAAAGCATTTTCGATGTCCAGCGCTAGCATAACACAGAAATGCCTATGTTGCCATGCCTTCTTTCTTGTCTCCTTGACGATGTCGGAGAGTGTGTTTAAAGCATCTGTGGTCGACATGCCGGCTCTAAACCCATATTGATGGTCATGTAAGATGCGCCCACGGTCCAGTTCCTCTACTAGACGCTGTTTCACTAGCCTTTCCAGGAGTTTGGACGCTACATTTAGCAGGCATATCGGTCTGTATGACGGCGTGTCTTCCGGTGTTTTCTTGGGCTTTTCCACCAGTACTAGCCTGGCTTTTTTACCATATCTCAGGGAAGATTCCCTCAGATAAGCAGTCGTTCATTACCTGTAAGAAGATCTCCTTGTTTGTCGCTGCCGCAGCTCTGACAACCTCCGGTGGGATATAGTCCGGCCCCGGGGATTTTTTGTTCTTAATTCTTCCGATCGCTGCATCCATTTCCGTGATGGTGAATGGCTTGACGTTTTCGTTGGGTCCAATTATGGGCCAGGTAATTGTTGGTTTCTTTAGGAACAACCTGCGAATTTGGTTGGATAGCTCCTCGGCAGTTAGCTGTATAGGCGGTCTCAGTCTTAGCTTCTTAGTTACGATCTGAAATCGTTTGCCCCAAGGGTCGTTATCTATGTCCGCACAAAGCTCCGACCACATAATGGCCTTTTGCTTCTTTATGGCGCATTTGAGCTCTTTCTTTGCAGATTTATATTTCTTGGTGATACCAGTTAGGAACCTGGGTTCTGCTCCGCTGCTGTTTGCACGTATTGAATTCTTCTTCGTTTTATGCACTCCCGGTGTTTGTTTGCGATCGCCTCCGTCCACCAGTCGGCGATGTCGAGGGCCCGACGATCTAGGGACTAAATGTTTTTCACACAGCTGTGTGAGACTCGTAATGATGTCAGTCGGGGTGTATCCTCCTCGTGGGGCTGTGAATTTGCAGTCGTTTGCGAGATTTAACAGTCTGCTGTCTGAGGCGAACCAGCCGGCATTTTCAGCCACTTCGCCTGCTCTTTGTGTGCTGTCCTTAATGGTATATGAGATTAACCTATGGTGGCACATACTTTCTGCATCTTCTTCAACTCTCCAGTTTGCGATTTTACTGGCGAGGGCTGGGGTTGCCATCGTTATATCAATGATGGAGCTATCTAATACGTTTGCGAAGGGGGGAGTGCAGCCCCTATTCAGAGCGGTTAGATCTAGCAGCTCCATTCATCCTTCCAGTGCCTTGTCCTTTGGATTGTCATTTGTACTTCCGAAGATGTGTGACTTAGCATTGAAGTCACCTGCTATCAAGCATTCTTTGGATTGTGTTCTTATGTCTGCCTCCAGGTTGTTCAAGAAGGTTTCGAACTCGCCCAGAGGTCGGTTTGGCGAGAAGTAGCACGAGTACACCGTTAGCGCCCCCAGCTCCACTCTCACGAAACCATCGCCCTGATGGTGTCCTAGGACTTTGATGCCTACAAACGAGTCTAAGCGTTTATCACAGAAATATTTTTGGTTATATTTACGATTTGGTTCCTGTTCTAGTACGTCAGTCTTCATTTCAAAAGTAATTTGTGCAACGAGATCATGAGCCGTGGCGTGTCTATCTACATTTATTTGTAGACACCTCAATGTGATGTTTTTTCGTCTCATTTTATTGTGCGCCATGTTAGTGTTCCATAAGTTCTTGTTTCCCTCCGTGTTGTTTTAGGGTTTGAGCAGTTGTGTTTTCTTCCGCTCCAGCAACTGCGGTTTTGGTTCTGGCTGGGGTCTGCCAGTTAATTTTTTTGAGGGTTTTCTCTTTGAGTGCCTTTTTGGCATCTTCAGCATTGTCGAGCTTACGCTCTTGTTCCTTTCCCCTTGTCTTTTTTTCATTTCTATTTTTTCTTTCTGTTTTTGGGGCTTCCCTGAAGGCACCGCACTTTCCCGTGCCAGCCTTGTGTCCCTTTACGTTGCAGATAGGGCATGCGGGGTCATTCGGACAACCCTTGGCCACATGTCCCTCCTCGCTGCAGTTTAGGCACGCCTTTGTCCTGTCCGGCTCTTTGCACTCCTTGGATTTGTGCTCGTAACTCCAACACTTCGTGCACCTCGGAATGTGGAGTCGGCCTTCTATGTTGCACCTTGACCTTTTTCATCGCGATGATCTTCTCTGCATCGCCTTTTTCTAGCGTAACGCTCACAGCCAACGTGTTCCCTGCATTTGGCCTGAGGTCACTTATCTTGCAGAGTAGAGGACCGGGCCTATCCAGTGCCCTCCTGATGGCCTCTTCCACGTCAGAGGGTAAGGTATCCGCGTCCATAACCCTTATGTGGAGGGTATCAGTTGGCTTTCTGGGCGCCGCTTTCCGGGCACCTTTCGGCTCCACCTCGGCGACTATTTTTTGGATCTTATCTAGGGCAGCTTCGTCCTTATTGAGGGTTATCAGGAGCTTCCCTTCCTTGGTGCTCCTGAGCCCTTTGATGGCATTGGCCGCTGGATCGTCTTGGATAACCTCCAGGTACTTGTCCTTGTCGTTTGCAACAATGATGGCCAAGGTCTTCCTCTCCCTCTTGTGCTCTGAAGGTCTGTGTTTGACGTTGTCCATGTAGCTTTTGGTAGTGTATATAGCTACTTTTGTCAGGGCGCCATGAAAAATGCATTCCAACATTTTCCTCAAGGTGGCAATATCCATCATGTTAATGTAATGGATTGCCACCTTTTCGTCTTCAAGGGTCTCTTCCCTTAGTTTCTGGAGTTTTTCCCATAAGTTCTCCGTTGTTCCGTTTAATTGGATACGGATGATCTTCTGGATGCCTCCGCCCAGGCCTTGCCTAGCCTTCCGAGTTGTGGCCAGCTCGACTACCTTGAATTCGTCAGTCGCTTCTTGTAGCTCAGTACAACTATCCTTGTAGAGTTTCTTAATGCTTTTTTCCATTAAGAGGTCATCAGGCTCTACTATTACTACTTTAACCGTAGTATTATCGGATTGTAGCGGATTACCCACCACTACCGACGTTCTTTCTAATGTTTCCTCCGCCCATTACTTGGTAGACACCTTTTCCCACTGTTTTAAGGTCGTGATGTTCTCCAGATTGTTGACTTGCTGCACTCCAGCAGTTCGCCTGCATGCCAAAGTCATTTGTTGGGACGCCGTCTGTTTGCGTCTCGAGGTCAATCATTAGTTTTTCTAGTTTTTCATAGCGGTTGTCCTCCAGCCAAGCCTGTATCGACTTACGGTTAAGAATTTCTATGCTCCTTTTTAGTTGTGTAGTGGACTCTTTAATTTCTCTTTTAGTGTTGGTGTTTGCCTCGACAATTTTATCAAGATAATTAATCTGCTTAGAGAGCAAGCCGATTGTGTCCACTATGGTGTACTTGTAGGCCGACGGCGAAGAGTTGCCTTCTGTTGAGGTGTCAAGCAGCCTCCTTTTTTTTTTGCTCGCTACTCAGTGAGTTGCATCGTTGCAGCGGTGAGTCCTGTATATTAGTTGCGTACCTAGCCGGTTTGCTATTTGTTCTCGCGAACACCTCGTCTTCGCTCCGGAGATCAATTGTTTGTACTCGCGGAGATTGCGGCGACTCGAACGATTTCCTGGCCGTGGTTTTATACCCAATTTTTGGCTCAAAGAAACCCGAAGCAGAGGCCCTCGCACTGCCCGGGGTCCCTATTTTATTTTTCGTATCCATTTCGGATACGGTTTTCCCTCCGCTGGCCAGTACGGCCGGTCGTTCGACCTGACCTAGTTCGGCACGCGCTGGCTCGCGGTATTTAGCGGGCCGCGCCCGTGTTTACGTGCTTACACAATTAATTAATCGCTGTTAAGATCTGGGTTACTTACCCGCCGTCTTTATTGGTCCAGCGATCCAGATCGCTTAACTGTCGAGTCCTGAGTTCGGCACTGACGCACTTACGCACAGGCCTCACTTTAATTAACACAATCGCACTTATTTGTACACATTAATTTCGCGAGCTCACATGTAACACATCCGCACTGGTCGGCTGCCACCACGGAACTGGAGCCTTGTGTCAACTGCTGCGTAAGGAATAGACCCGAATACCTGCCAGAGTACCATGGTTTGGACTCGCAAGACTCCGGGCCATTCCTGAAAAAAATAAAGGAACAATTTGAGCTTTCGAAACGACCTCAGTGGACTTGGGTGGAAGCTGCAAGTGCACGCCTATCAGGTAAAGCAGAAGCTTGGTTTACGAGGTTCAAGTCAATCGAACTTACTTGGGACGAATTTGAGTCTTTACTCCTCGAAGAATTTGACGGCACGCATATTCGTAGACAACTGATCGCCAACCTGCATTCGAGAAAACAGTTAGCGACAGAATTCACAAGTCCATTCGTCATGAATAAGTGGAAACTCTTCAACCGGGTCGCAAGAGATACACCAGAACGCGAACGGATATTGATTATTGTTGATCTGATTCGAGCGGATTTACATACGATGATGACCAGCCCACCGCCAACAACACAGGCAGAACTATACGTCCGAAGTGCTGCAGCGGATCGCTTGTCACCACTCCAGACAAAGAAATCAGTTTTGTTACCAAGCAGCCGATCAACAGTTACCGCGGTGCCGTTTCTGTCCCGAACAACAGACTGCCCTGTTAACCCAGCTAATACCAGCTCGGGAAAACGCCGATCGGGCCGGCCCCAGTCACGCTCGGGTCACCGGCCCTCAATAATCAGCCAGATCGGACACCGCAGTTTGCCGAGACTGTCGGTACAAATCGCTGGTAATTATTACAGTGCCTTGATTGACATCGCCGCGTCCGCAAACTTCGCTGCTGCCAGTGTAATCGGCTCTACCACAATGACTTCGCCAACTCGACGAGTCCAAATGGCGGACACTAACTCCACGCTAAAAACAGCAGGAACCGTCAACATGTGTTTCAGCATTGACGGACAACAGTTCACGAGTCCGTTCCTGATTGCACCAAAACTCCGGGAACAAATAATCCTTGGAGAATCCTGGCTGAAGGAGCAGCAAGCAGTTATCGACATGGGACGACAGTGCATTCACTTTGGCACTTCCTCTCTAACGACAAAGCACTTCATCAGACCGCTTAAGGATCCAGTCGTTCCGACCTGGTTCACCAGTTCCCTGAACGGCATCGTGATAGCTTCCACTACTTCCAGTACCGCCCTTACCTAGAAGATCAACAGTTCACTCTCCGTACGGACAGCCGAGCTCTGTGCTGGCTAGAAAACAGCAAAGACTCTTGCTCAAAACTAACTCGCTGGTCTCTCTTGCTGCAACAGTTCAAGTTTAAAATCGTGCTTTGTCCTGGCCAGGAGAACCAACTCGCGACGAGAGGCGTTACCAAGAAGTCAAAAAGGGGCTACGCGCCCACCTCCAGAGAAAAGATCCTCGCAGGACCTAGTACTGCCCAGAGTGATCTACAACCTGCGGACTCGGAGAAATGCGGCCACCGGAATCACTCCAAGCGAAGCCCTGCTTGGTTATGAGTTGCCGCGACCAGGAGATTGGCATCTGGAAGGCGCCAACGCTGGAGCGTATCCAGCGCATACATCAGAACCAGAACCGCTATCGGACACGCTACGTCATCAAGCAGACCAAAGCACCACGATTCCTACCTAACGATTGGGTTTTCGCTCGTGCACAACCACGAATAACCGGAAACTTCCCCGAAACTTGGACTGGACCTCACCGAGTCATCGAGGCCGTCGGCTCAGTCGCATTCCGCATTCAACTTGGCAACCGCCAAGTTAAAGTCCATGTTGACAACTTGCGACCAGCACAGGCACCACCAACAAGAGAAGCCGCCTTAATTACCGCAGACCGACGCTGCGCCTAGGAGGGGTGGATTGTTACCGGCCGGTCTTATTACATTAGATGTAAGTAGCGCAACGTCAGTTGTTGGCACGCTCCGAATTCCTTTTTTTTTATGCGCAGGCGGCTGACGTTGTCGTTACGAACCGAGAAGTTTTGTTATTGTTTATATTCATTCGAGTGACAAAAAAATAAAAAAGTCTTGTTTCTTCTTTCGCCCATCTTATTCGAGGTGCGCGATTGTAACAATACGTTCTATCTCATCTTTGGAATTCGTCAGAATCGAGATAAGGTTATAATCATTACAAAATTATACTTGCACCCCTTCCATTTTAGTAAGAATTTTCTTCAATTTTTCAGAGACCGTGCCCAAATAAGGTAAAGAGACGTATCTAAAGTTATTTTCTGAAACAACATCTGTCAGAGTGAGGAAAACAGCTTTATTTATAAGATGATTACGAATTTTATAAAATAATCGAGAGATAACCTCAATAGGGAAACGATTATTGCTAGCTATTTGGCAAACAATCTTGATCTCCCTAATGAAGTCCTCTCTCGTCATCAGAATAGAAAAAGCAACAAAAGCTGACATTTTATGTTAGTAAGAATGATTGGACGTAAAATTGATGGTAGCATCAGTATTGGTAGATTTTCTGTAGATACTAAAAGACAAAGAAGAATTAAACCTTTTAATTGACACATCCAGAAAATTAATGCTGTTATCTTTTTCTAATTCTAAGGTAAACTTAAAATTATTGTGAAAAGTGTTAAAATGATTGAGTAGCTCATTAGCTGTTTTACTATCACCCTCCAGAACGATCAAAATATCATGCACATACCGAGCAAAAAATTTTATTTTATGGGCCAGGTGATGGCCAGAATTAAAAAAATTTAGATTCTAAGTTATTCATAAAAATATCAGCCAGTAGGAGGCTTAAATTGCAACCCATGGACAGACCATCTAATTGTGAATAAAATTCATTATTGAATTTAAAAAAGTTTTGTTTTAAAGTAATAGTCAAATGTTCAGCAACACAATGAACATCTTAACAACATAACAACATAAATCAGAATTCGTAAGTAGCTCTTCCACCAAACTCAGACATTCAGTGACAGGTATGGACGTAAAGAGGTTTGTTGTAAATTTGCGACTGAGATTAAAACGAAAACACGATTGCTTCTAATTAACTTTATTAAAAGTAAAATAACTAGTACAGTAATCTATAATGTTTCGAACATACTTCGACAAACGATATGTGTTGCCCGTTTGAAGTCTAAAACTAATCTCTCCTCATTTACCTCGGGAAACAATAATTATACCTACGAGATAATGAAGCTCTTTTCACAATCGGAGTTGCTTGTCGAACCCGGGTGACACTTGAACTGATAAATGCTATGACGACGTTGGGACTAATTTAATCTTTACTCGTGACGCCCTAAAGTGACTCTCAAGACAGACAACTAAAAGATATGGAAACATAAATTTAACTGAAATGGGTTTGACGTAAACAACATTAGAAAATCTGTAGGGTCGAAATCATCTGCGAAATGATAATCTAAACCTAAACACATTCACTTAATGTCTACGATAATTAATTAATCGCGCACTACACTGGCGTCTTGTTAGTTTTACAACACCTCCCCTCGAAGAATGAAGCTGGCGGAGTCGGCGACGGCTTCACTGGTCATCAAAGAGACGGGGTGTCCTTGATCGGCTGTTGGATCGGCATTCCCGTTCTCGTGACATGGACCTTGTATGTGGCCCGGACTCGAAGACAGTCTTGTACGTTGGGGTTGCTGATTCCTGGATTGGTTCGATTTCCTCTGCTTCTTGAATTGCCCGGAGATCGGTCATACGGACACTTGTGGATAAGGTCGGACTGTTCCGACTATGACATTGGTTGTAAATTTTCACCAAACAACCATGTTGGTCGGCGTTGGTCTTGAAGTTGAAGCAGCGTTTGAGAAGGTAGATTAATCCGATGTAATTTAGTATCTTGTAAAGAATCGCTGATCCGATGATTGCGATGGCCACAGATAATGCAATTGAAAACCAATTTGCATATCTGAGAATGTGTGGCTGTTTAAGATTATCGTCGATTTCTTTGTTTAAATCGTCTAATTTGTGAGATGCAACTCGTAAGTCGTCCAGACGAATATTAGTAAAATGTATTGGTTCGAGATAAAATGATTCGAGGGTCGAATTTATTCTTTTAGAGGTGCAGCATTCGTCCTCGATAATTGGAACAGCGGGGATAATATTTTGAAATTCAGATTTAATTTGAGATGAAGCGATAAGTTGAGTATCTTTAGAATAAGTCTTGCAATTTGGGTCTAATTGAATAATTCCAATATCATGGAGTTCTTCGTCGTATATGGCGACGTTAGGACAGAGAATTGTTAAAGTTTCCGGTTTTGAAAGAACATAGATCCATTGATTGTTGGCTTTCAATCGATGCCACACCTTGAGAGTTCCTTTAAGAATTCTGGTGTTGCACGATTCAGGAATTTTGGGGTTATAAGAAGTGATGAGAGAAATTTCACATTTTGTGTCCAGTGTCGAATAGATCACTGTATTGGTGCATAAGTATTCATGTTCGGTGACCTTTATGCAATCTGCAAGAGAACTTAATTGTGCATAATGAGCTCTGTCTTCTGCAATAGCTAAAAATGGGTACTCAGGTTGAATATACGTGTAAGTGTTACTTAATTTGTGTGAAATAGGTAAAGGTATTAACTGATACAGCTTAAAAATTATGTCATTAGTAAGAGGAATTTTAATGACGAAAACAATTTTGTTGTTGCTATAAAATACGGTTAGTTTGCTAACTTCAATTAACTTAATAACATTTTGTTCATCCAAAGCAAACGGAAAATATTTACCATCGTTCAATAGTTTAGCATTACAACGTAAATTACTAAAGAGTTGTAATGGTGTAATGACTGATGGGTGTATTATATTTTGCCGAGAAAATAATATAGCATTGATCAATATATCGAACTGTTCACTTAGCTCGTTTACTAAATATTTTAATAGACTGATATGATTATTGGCCGTGTTTAAATTTTCTAAATTTATAGTACGATTTTGTACAGAATTTGTAAATTCGTTAATCGACTTAATATTCTTGTTAAAAATACGTTCATTAAGATTCAAGGTAGCTATGGACTCATTGAAACTTGAAATGGTTGATTTGACTACTAGAATTTGGTCTTTCATTAGTAATTGAATTTCCTTATCGGTTTTGTCCGTTTGTTCTATTATTTTGTCGTAAAATTCGGCATCGTCGCTCACCCTGTGAGCCATTTCCATGCGGTACCAAGACCGTTGAAAATTCCGCGTTTGAATCGATTAGAAGAGAATGGTTAATTAAATGTTTTAATGATTATTCTTTAGCTTCAATTATGTTAACTTGACTAATTACAAAATTTAGAGATTGCTGGCAAGGTATTAATTCTGAAGTTAAGCCAGGTATGTTGCACATTGTCTGAGTTTCAGCAAGAATTTGCTTGATAAACTTTAATTTTGTTTCGTAGAATGAAATATTGATATAGGTTAATAATTGCCATGAATCGGTGTACATTTTTACTTCTCCGATGTGCTCGTAGAAGATGCCGCTGGCATTTTTTATCGGCGAAATTTTGAAGCCTAGTGGGATGTTGAAGCATCCGAATCTGAAACAAGATGGGCAAGTTTCAGTCGGTTGATATGAACTTTGACCTTGCGTTTTTTAATTTGAATTACGACATTAGGTTTGTTAATAGAAATAATTTTATAAGGTCCCTTCCAGTCGGGAGAAAGTTTTTTGTTTCTACCTACTTTTGTCGACTCATCTTTTAAGAAAACTTTGTAGTTAATTGAAAAAATTTTATCTTTCGCAGCTGAATCATAATTAAATTTTGATTTTTCTTTTCCGGTAATTAAATTTTCTCGGGCGATTTGATGGCTCTTATTCATGCGAAATTTCAATTGATCGATGTAATTGTCATAGGTATACTTGAATTCAGGGTCACAAGTTATAGAGCTGGGAATGATTGGTTTGTGACCGAAAAGTAATTCGTCCGGAGTAAATTTTGTTGCCGTATGAATAGCAGTGTTATATGAAAACATTGCGAACTTTAAATAATCGTCCCAATCCGTTTGATTACTATTAATGTAGTGTTTAAGGTAATCTTTTAATGTTGAATGAGATCTTTCTAAAGCACCGTTTGTTTGAGGGTGATAAGCTGATGAAATGAGGTGTTTAATTTGGAATAGTTTGGTTATTTCTTTTAATAGATTTGATGTGAAGTCAGTGCCTTGATCCGTAAGAATTGTTTTAGGAATACCAAAATGTGTTATGGTTTCTACTAATCTTTCAGCTACGGTCTGCGCTTCGTGATTAGCGATAGCATGAGCAAATGAATATTTAGTTAAATCATCTTGCATCGTAAGAATGAACTTATTGCCGTTTTCGCTAAGAGGTAGTGGACCTACAATGTCGATAGCGAGTCGTTCGAAAGGCTGTGTTGAAGTTGTCGTGATTTCCATCGGAGTTTTTGTAAATTCCTTATTTGTTTGGCATTTCATGCAAGTCTTAATGTAATTTTTTATTTGTTTAGACATGTTTGGCCATTTATATTTTGATTTTATGCGATTATACATCTTAAAGAATCCTTGATGACCTCCTGTAGGAGTGTCATGGAATTCCTTTAATATTATTTTTATTTCTTCCTCTAAAGGAGTAATTAATTTGTTTAGACAAATATTAATTTTGATTTGGTCCTTGCGAAATATGTAATTTATCACAGAAATCCATCTTCTTTCCATCTTTAAATTTGAAAATGCGTCGGACGGGTTTGGAATTGTGATTTCAGTTACACTGTCTTTTATTAATTGAGACCTGAGATTTTGAACTGCGTAAAATAGATCGCTTTATTTGATAGTGTCATAACGTTTTAATATAATAAAGAATAAGTAAATTTTCTTTCCGTTATCTGATAATTTCGATACGGTATACAGTTCTTGAGGAATTTGTCTGCAAATATTAATGTTGTTGAGAAAAGATATTTCGAAATCGTCTAATTCCGTTGATAGAAAGTGTGCAATATCAGTTTTCGCATCAATTATGGAAATATCGGTTTTATTAACGTTAATGTTTTCGCAAGTTTCTGACATTTGATGGAATCTATAGAAGTCCTTAAAAGATTCTTGTTGATCATCGATATTGAGAACCGTAGGTTTTATGCGTGAGAGACAATCAGCGTTAGAATTTATTTTGCCGGGCTTGTAAACTATATCGTAGTCATACTCGTCTAATTTTAGGCGCCAATTTAGATCCTGGGTCCTTGACAGAGAACAACCAGGTTATTAATTCTAAGACGATCAAAAATAGCAGCTATTTTATTTTCATGATCCTTTAGGGAATTTGCATAGATGACAATGTCGTCTAAATAAACAAAACATTGGAGCCCTTGCAATCCTGTCAGGACATTGTTCATGAGACGCTGAAATGTCGCTGGCGAATTTTTTAATCCAAACGGCATGCGTGTATACTCGTAATGACCTGTAGGGGTAGAAAAAGCTGTTTTTGCACAGTCTTCCGGTTTAGTAAGAATCTGATGGAATCCGGATGCGAGATCAAGAGTAATGAAATATGTGGTGTGACTCAGCTGATCCAGGATGTCTGCGATGTTCAGTAAAGGATAAGCATCGCCAACTGTTACATCATTTAGTTTCCGGTAATCAATGACGATACGTCATTTCGTCTTACCAGAGGCGTCCATCTTTTTAGGAACGACCCATAGAGGAGAAGACCATGGAGAACCAGATGGTCTGATGATGCCTTGTTTCAACATTTTTTCGATTTGCTGATTTACTTTCACCTTGTGTACTTCGGGATATCTATATGTTTTTGTAAAGATAGGAGAATTTGTCGTTGTAGGAATTTCATGTGTGATGGCATTAGTAAATGTTAATTGATATCCTTCTAAGTGTAAAATATCTTCGTAAGTTGTGCAGATGTTTAATAAAGAAGTTTTTTCTTCTGGATTCAAATGATTTGTACGGATTGAGGCATATAAATTTTTTAATCGTTCAGAGTGCGTCGCAGAAGTAGTGAATACGACGGCTTCTTTAGGTAAAGGCTCTAATCTAACGCACGGTTTCATAAGCATCTGCTTCGAATTGGTTGTATTTAGAATAGTTGCATAGGCTTTGGCAATCGAATTAATCAAATTTTTATTTCGGGGATGATGCCTTCTTTGATTTCTGGATTTAGTATATCAATTTCTATAAGAGTCTCGCTACGAGGTGCTATTCTTCCGAATTGTGTACCGTATAAGAATGAATCAAAGTTAGGTGATCTCTTAAGATATCATCTAAAACGCAAGCCAACTTATGGGCTGGTGAGTTGATGTAACTTACTACGGGCCTGATGGGAACATTGTTTTTATATATTTTAGGTAAACCGTAAAGTCGTGGAGTTAACGGATTCATAGAGAGAAGTTGTCTGTTTTTGAGTAAAGAACTATCTCTAAAGCTGAAAATCAGAGAACTAAGAGATTTATTAAATTTAGGGCCTGGATCGCCAACGAGCGGAGTGAAATTACTATTATTCAAGAAGTCTTCAACTTTTTGAACATAGTCAGTCGTCCTCATGATGACCATGTAGGAATCCTTATCAGCCTTACTGAGAATAAGGTTATTATCTTTCAGTTTAGATTTGATAGGTTTTAAAGTAGATAAATCTTTAGAAGGTCTAGAACGTTGGTTGATAGAATTTAATATATATAAACATTTAAATCTAATTCTCTCTCCGTCGAAAAATTCGAACTTTTCGATGATAGCTTCAGTATTAATTACTAAATTCTTTTGAACAAATTTGTTAAATTTAGGAGCTATTGAAAATTTTGGGCCTTTTTCTAGTAAGGCTATTTCATCAGAATTAAAATTAATATTGGAAAAATTCAAAAACCGTTTGTGAAAATGATGAATTTGAGAAATGTTTGAGTTAAAAATGAAGCTAATATTGTAATCCAAGTTGTGAGATTGCTTAACAAAAATGGCACTATTCAAAGGTTGGTAGACGTGTTGTTGTTTAGAATTATCAAAGTTAAAACCATCGTTAAAATTATCTAGTATAGTAGGGGTTGGAAAATCCAAAATGTTATAAGTGACATTATAAATTGGAATGACATCCAACTGATTGACATCCAACTGATTTGGTGAAGAAAATTCTAAATTTGGTGTATCTATGTGTGACAAATTAAAATTGTATGACTTAGAATCTAAAGTTGACACATTAAAATCTCTTGGAAAATGAGTACAGTTAAAAACATGTTTCCCTAATGGACAATTACACTCTAAAAAAGCATTGGTTAAATTTGGACTGCTTAACTTTTGACTAGATAACTGATTCAGAGTTTGACAACTATCAACATTAATTGTTGGAATGCATGAAATGCTCTCTACAGATTTGTCTAAATCGATAATAGCTTCTGCTTCTAATTGACTAGATGTTTTCATTTCCAAAATGCTGACTGAAGGAGAGTCGAAATTAGAGTTGATAAGTTCGAAAAAACTTTGAAGACTTACTTCGCAAGAAGAAGACTCCAGGTGGAAAACTTCCGGGTCCAATTCTGACCGACTTCGGGAAGTGGGGATCTGAGCTTTTAAGCTTAGATTGAGGAGCTTCTTCTGCAGAATCTGGAATTTCTTATTTCCATAGGTGAAAGTAACTTCTCTAATTCTTTCTTGAAGAATGTTCCATTCCAAAGAGTGTGGTCTACTTGTCAGTTCCGATTGAATAAAAAATAGTGATCTAGACAAAGTCTGCAAGCGAGCATACGCTTCCCTGATTTCTAATTTTAACCAGAAATATCTAGCTTTGGTGACAGATTTGAGAGCAGAACCAGTCGTTAAATTTGTTTTTAAATTGTTAGAGATGAACGCCGGCCACACATTCAGGTTCTTGCACTGCTTCAAAAACCAAATTCTTGTGCTTCATTTTAGCGACAACTTCATAAATTGTTTGAGGATGGAAGCCAGGCTCGCTTTTTTACAAGATATTAATTAATATAATTATTATAATTTATAATTATTATTATTTGTTATGATATTGCGTCTAATGTTAAAATAGCAAATATCTCGAAAATGGTTAACTTTAGCGCTATCAAACAACTTTTTGGTAAAGAAAAAACAGTGAATAATATTTTTTAATTAAAAGCCTCATAAACCTACTCATAAAAAAGTGAGAGCATATTGAAGAGCAGAATAACAGCATACGTAGCGTCCTCTATCCACTGTATCAAAGTTAATTGCATAATATTATTTCTCGTCCCAAGAAACATCCATATCTAAATTTTTAAGACGATATGTCAAAAATTTGAAGAATTATTACGGAAAATTGAAATTAAAATTCTTACTTTAATAGTATTGTAACGATTTTAAGGGTTTTATTAATTTTTGTTTTAAGAACAAAACACGATATAGTTAATAAACTAATTTATTTAAAAGCAAACTGATTTATTTATAAACTTACACTACAACACTAACATTTATTTACAAGCTTATATCTAATTTATTTTAACAGCCGAGTGAAAGTCTAACGCGAACTTTAATGCCGAACTGTCCAACGCCGAATTCTTGTCGAACTGTCGCCCATTCCCAGCTGCTTGCATTTATAAGCCGAAGCTGTTGTTCTCGTACTTTCTGGAGCGCGACAGACTGTCTGGTCTAATTTATTCTGCCGCCGGCATTCTCCTGGCTGTCTGCCGAAGCCTCTAGTCTAAGGCGCGTCGGCTGTGACGCAAGAGAGACTGACGCCGGCTGCTGTCGACGAATCATTACACTGCCCACTTCTTAAAAACGTTACGTCTCGGAACGTTCCTCGTTATAGCCTTGAAGGAGGATGACGAAATCGGCATGCCGGACCCTTTTTACAACTTCCGGTCTGGAAGAAATAGCAGTCCAAGGTTTTCTTACTGCCGACAGCTGCCTGTGGGTGGTGACTGCAGACTTGACATCAATTCCCGTTCCGTTGAAGATGCCTTCTATCATGCTTCGAATAACCCTCCAGTCCAGTTCGTCTAGTCCGCAGCCCAACTTGGGAATGACTAACTTTGTCTCCCTGCCTTCTACCATCTGTCTCTTTAGGCTCCATAAAACTCTCAAAATATTGCGATAGTCAGGCTTACCTCTTGCCCTCTTGAAATTCGCTTCGCCGCCTCGTATTCCAAGGCGTAGGCCATCCACGAAGGTCTGCATCGTCAAACATTGCAGGTATTCGCCAGGAGCTGCAGGATATACCAACCGGGCTAGGCGCGCTACATCAGCCTTGAATTCCTGAAGACTCTCTCTGGATTTCTGGTAACGGCTTCTCAGCTGCGTATGGTACACCTCGGCCAGATGCGCCTGGCCATAACGCATCTCCAGCCGGTTCACCAGCTTGTTGAAGTCTTCTTGTTCCTCTAGCGGCATCGTTTGTAGCAGATCGATACCGTCCTCCCTCAAGGCCACGATTAACGAAGTGGCTTTTTCACTGGCCGTCCACCCATTGGCCTTTGCTGCAGCTTCAAACTCTTTGAAGTTAGGCCAAGAAGACTTCCCGTCGAACGGTGGTTTCATTTTTAATTTCGAAATTTCCGCTGGTCCTGGGCTGCTGTCGACGAATCATTACAGTATGTATCTTTTTCATTATCAACTTTTGGTATAAGTAAGTTTGGCTAAATCGTAATATTTTGACGTGAGGAACCTACCATTGCTCCGTGTTCCATTACTTTTGGTCCTCCCTGTGTATGTCACAACTTCCTGCATCACTTTTGATGGACGCCTTTTTCTTTCTTAAATGGCCCCGGAAAGTGGCCATTAAAGAATCCTTCTTCTTCTTCAGTTCTCCAACACATTTTTCGGTATTTTCAGATATTCATTGCCAAGCATCTGTTACTTTTTCCCTTCTTTTATGATTTTGGTGAGAGGGATCCCACAAACAGGATTCCCCAGATAAAATTCTAAAAATTGGAGAGTACAATCCTTTGTCTACTCCATTAAAAATAAACAACGAAATTAAACTACGCCACAACTTCCAACAGTTCAAGAGACGAACGTGTACTGGGAACGCAAATGTTTCCCGAGAGGACCGTGTACGGGAGACCCCCACACTTAACGCTTTTGCTTCCTTTGACTCGTGCTGATGACCGCTTCTAGACCGAGCGCTCCGAGGGCAAGGCGAGAAGGCCTTGGGTGGGACGAGAACATTGGGTACACCCTCACGCTCGGTGGCCTTGACGAGCATGTACTGCCGGCATAACGTCGCACAACGTTACGAAATACGAGCATTCCCGTGACACTCGCCGTACACGAAGCGTATCTCCGCATACTCTGCATTGGAGACCAACGACATTTTGCATGCCGAAAAAATAAACTACTATGCAACCTTTTCATCTACTAAATAAAACGATACTGCAGAAAAATTGTGAATATAAACCAAACGAAGCCTATAAATAGAGCAATTAAACACGTGTTATTGAAAATACGGGCATCTACGAGCTATTAAGAAGTAACAATAAAAATAAAAGGATTTATTGCTGCAATTATGTTGTAAATCCGTGTTATACACTCGCTGATAATAAATATTTGAGATAGATCCAGCACCGTCTCGTATCTTGTATACGAGGAACTGAATGATTACACACAGCGGCTCCCAAACGAACTGAAACCGGAAAAATGTTTGTTCGATGCTTTTCTTACTCTGTAGTATCTCTAATATTATCCTCCGAAGTTTGTCGGAAAGGTCGTGAAACAGCCTGTATATAATAATAATAATAATAATAATAATAAATGCTTTATTGCTAGTGTTAAATTTGATGTGATACAATAACATTTTCTTTTGACTTAAAATGAATTTGAATGAAGTTATTGTACATATTTGAAATAACATAATTTTAACATGTCAATCCGGCGCAGGTTCAGCTTATCGCAAATGCGATTGCTGCTTTTCAACCCGGAACCCACTCTGAAAATTCGAGTTGATTAAAAAAAATGCACAATGTTTGTACATATGCTCGCTTTGAATATTAGAAAATGTTAGGTACTTCGCTCCACCCACTCAAAAGCGCACTGCATAAATGTTTTTTAAAGGAACAGACTGATTTTTTCTTGAGCTCATTCGGTAGATTATTCCAAAGAAGTGCCACATGGTAAGAAAACGAACGACGAAACGTGTAGTGATAACGTTTTCATGTCTAATATTAATGTGGTGTACGTCTGTTCGAAAGTTAATTTTGTTATAGAGATATTGAGAAGCTTTGCAGATTATTATTTTATGAAATAGAGTTGCAGAGTGAAGAAAACGCGTAGCTCGCATGTTTCGCGCCGTCTGATCCCGTAGACAACTCTTAAACATGAATTTTGTACCAATTGAATTTTTTTTTTGTCGACAGCATCTAGACATGTGCCATAAATAGTATCACAGTAGTTAAATAGACTCAGTACTAATGTGTTACACAAGTAAAGTTTGAGATTTTTAGTCAGCAACTGGCGATTTGAAAATAAGATTTTTAGAATGCTATATGCTTTACGCAATAGATTATTAATATGATTTTTGAAGCGTAGGTCCGTATCAATCGACATTTCTAATATCGTTGGGTTATTGCAAAAAGTCATTCAGCCCTATGATGTATCAAATAGTGTTAAATATAACTGCGCTCTTGTGTAGTTATTTTAGTTCCTAGTGTTACATTTTGAAAATCGGAATGATATATCCGCAACATTTAACAGCAAGTGTTATTTGTTGGCAGTTATGAGTCAAATAACCCCATCGTTTTACTTTGACATATAACCACCTGTTGAGTATAACTTCTAACGGTTAAAAATTTTATCGGAATTGGACGGTTTATTTAACCTAGCAATTTTAGCTGAATTAGCAAATGCGGTCGGAAGGTATCCAGTTTTAATTTTTAAAAGTTCATTATGTACATTCGAGGGGAGCATAGATTTTGTCTGGACTTTTTAAATTAACTTTAAATTTGAAAAGCCCAATTCAAATTCTAAGAGATTCGAGCAATCCTTTTAATTTGCCTGATCGAGAATTCAATAATTATTTTAGGGTGTCAAAAAATGTAGCAAACAATTTAATTCATTCACTGCGTCCCCACATGCGACATATTCAACGGTCAACAGGAGTTCCTGTAGATCTAAAAGTAAGTATGAAATAGAATACCGCTCAAAGTTAACAAATAATCATGTAAAGATTTTGAGTGTTCTATACTTTTTTGGGACATGGTAGTTATCAAAAATGCATTGGACTAAACTTTGAAAATACTTACTGAAGTTACAGATGTAATGGTAACACATTTGTTGCCCATATGGGTTAGTTTTCCCACTACAAGAAATGAACGCAACCAAATAAAAAGCAGGTAAGTTAAAAATATACACTTAATGATACATCTGCGATAATTGTTTGTGCAACAGGTTTATGGAAAAATTTAATTTTCCTGGCATAATTGCGATTGATTGCACTCATGTTGCAATTATTGCACCTGCAACTGAAAATCCAATTCGACCGGGAATTGCATATTATAATCGAAAAGGATACTCTAGTGTTAATGTACAAATTGTAAGTCTAATCGTGTGACTCTAAATTTGTAAACACATAGAAAAAGTTAAATTGCAAGTATACGTTTTTATTTCCTGATATGCGATGCAGACCTGAAAGCTTTAAATTGTAATGCTCGTTTCCCAGGAGCCGTACACGATTCAGCAATATGGCAACTGAGCTCTGTAAAAAGACTTTTGCAGCTACAATACATTTCTGGGGAACTGCAGTTCTCATGGTTAATTGGTAAGTAATATATTCCATAAATTATGTAGGGGAGAGTCAATTCTGTTGAACTGACTGCAAAATAGGTTCGCTTCAATTGTGAATTGAATTTTGAACAAGTAAATAAAAGTCAACTACAACTAATTAATTATTTATCTATCTATTATTAGAAAAAATCAAGGTATCTGCAAGTAATTTCTTCCAGTACTAGTTGACTTTCATTTATTCAAAATTGAGTAGATCCAACTCTTTCATAATTGTGCAAGTATTTGAACAGGTGACTCAGGCTATCCTTTGCAGCCATGGCTGCTAACACCAATTGACAACGCACTTGAAAATTCTCCAGAGGATCGCTTCAATCAGAGCCATATACTTTCCAGAAATGTTATTGAAAGACTAAATGGAGTCTTAAAAGGCAAATTTCGTTGTCTTCTGAAACATAGAACATTGCATTATGATCCCGTAAGAGCAGGGAAAATTATTTATTCCTGCTTGATACTCCACAATATGACACTACACGAAGGTGTACCAGAGCAACCTGATTTAATGGAAAACGAATACGAAGCGGAAGCACAACCTCTAGGAAATATACAAAATAATGGTTGTAAAATATCATAACATGCTCATAAATTATTTAATAATATGGTCAGTTCCAGGTAATGATTGGCTCGCACAAGGTAGAAATACTCGAAGACGTAAGTTCAACAATATTTTAATCAAGTTTAAAATAAAACACGTTATATATTTTATTTTATTAAAACATTTCTACATTTAAAATTCTTCAAACTCTTCTAAATTACCAAACATTTTATAATATTTTAATTTTAGTGCTTTTTCTTTCAATTTTGACTTTTTTAATTCGGCCTCTCTAAAATATTCTGTAAATGTTTCTATTGCCACTGCTACTCGTTCGATATTTGCTGATTGCAACTGAGATGTTTCCCCAATTAGTTTCTGGGCTTCCTTAAATTTTTCACAAGCAGATTGTAACATTGAAGTTGTGTAGCGATCTTGTTTCGGTCTTTCTAAAAATAATAGGTTTTATAAACACTTATGAAAAGAAATATGAAAAATAAACTTACTTTCTACATTAATTCTCTCTTCTCTCGTCCTCACTTTCGAGTTACTGTTCTCTTCGTTATCTGTAACAATTACAAATTATATGTAAGTATTTATTGAAATAACTTTATTTAAATATGTTTACCATCAGTTTTTTTTTGAACTGTTGTCTACAAAATATTCATCTAAAACATCAGATTGATTCTGTTGTGTTCTATCTAAAAAAAAGACATAACCAAAAGAAATTATTTACCATACACTTACTTTGTGAAATGTTTCCTGCGTTATGTACATTTTCTGCCATTTCTACATCTAAAAAAATAATAATTTTCAACCTTCAAAAGTGGAACTGTTACAGAGTTCCGAACAAGAAAATACTTTCAGGAAATCAAATAAAAACTGTATTTGATGTACCTTCACATAAATAAACTACTTGCAAAGGGCCTCTCGAAACATCATCCTGGGCAACTGTGATTACAATAAATGTGACAAATTATGCAAGTAAGCTATAAAATTGCAAAGACTTACCTGATGTACATATTTCAAATGGTAAAACCAGTGAATCGGTTAATGCGGTATCCCCAAGATGTATTTTTGAAATTAGGGACAGAAGCTGTTCCTCCAAATCAGTGAGAGTTTTGTGCTGATGAGGACCTCCGCCAGTAGCATGCAAATTCTCCGTTATTAACCGGCTCTTTTTTTAGTATTTTGTTTCCATTCCTTTAAAACCTAGAAATAAATACTTTGCTTTTATATTCGAATTGCTTTTAAATTAATAAATAGTACTTACTTGACGCCATTGTTCTGCAGACTTCGGGGGCCCAATTGCTTTGCAATTTATCGTATTTGCAAATTGTTCCCATAAATTACTTATTTTTTTATTTCGGCAGGCTTTGTTTTACCACTTATCAAAACACTGTTATTTCTGATAAACTGAAGGAGCTCTTCATATTGCATTTTTGTGGTTTTTTGCAAGCGCTTCTTAAATTCGGTCATGTCGAAAACACGTTAAGAGCACCGTACAATTCAGATTAGGTTAGGTATTAGTCAACAACGACTAATACGCATGATTAACATCAATAATACGTCTTACTCTTTCTAACCAATGATATTTATGTATTCACTCTTCCTTCTTTAATAACTGCTCATCTTTACTCACAAAACTTATTTCTTATTTTAACTTCAACGTAACTACGGTAAATAATTTGGGATACATCATACTTTTTTAACCACAAGTAGTTATTTCAGGAGTTATTTCTGCGGTGTTACCTGAAATACCTCTATGGCGTTATATTTAACGCTAATGATACATCATAGGGCTGATTGTCTGTCATGAAAATGAAACAAATAAAACTGAAATGCATTATTGTGCTACGAATTCAGTTTGCTTTTAAATTTTACTTTAAACTAATAAGCATAAATAAGTAATAAGTAACAGTAATAAGTAATTGCAATAAGAAACGGCCGTGTGAATACGTTTTTATTTAGAATCCTGGCGAAATTTTTTTGCGAAGAACAAACATGACCTACCGCAAGAGACACGTCCCGGTATTTATTCGTTTATGGCCACAAAAAAAAACACCAATTCTGCGCAGCTGAGATATTTAAATCCATTTAAATCGTCAACCAGCGTTACTCAAACAATTTCTTTGAAAACGATAACTGATTTTTCCTGGAGTTATTATTTACTTGTTCCCTATTGTTGTATAACAAATTTTGCTTCTTTTTTTGACTGCTATCTGTGGTTTCAATTAAAGACATAGGTTCAGAGACACCTAGTATAGCAATGGACCGCATATACTGCCTAGCGCTGCACCGGAGGGGATGTAACGTATTTCAGTAAGTTTATTTCCGATTTTTACTCTCTGAGATCTACCTTTTAAGTAGTGATAAAAATATTCGACAGCTCCCTCGCTTAAACCTATATTATGTAATATTGCTAACAATATATCATGATCTATCATATCACTTTACTGTAGTCGAGTGTCACTATCATCGCTAGACGTTTACTATCACAAGCTGTAAATAAATCGTCTGTTACATTCAGCAGAGCAGTAGTGCAGCTAAAGTTTGGCCTAAAACCGGATTGGTGTTGAGGCAAAACATTATTTTCACTTAGATATGCGCGTAATTGATTATTTACCACCCTTTCTAGTATTTTAGAGATACTTGGCAGTATACTAATAGGTCTGAAATCTTTGAGTCCTGAAATATCTTTAACTTACGTATGGGATGCACTATTGATTCCTTTCAGCAGTCCGGGAATACATTCCCCAGAAGGCAAGTATCAATAATGTGAGTTAAAAATGGTTGGATAAATGTAAAACATAACCTAATCATATTTATATTAATGCCATCTGCCCCAGTAGCTTCCAAAGTTACACTAGAAAGAATTTTGGCTACGTCTTCCTGTGCAATAGTTTTTAGTGTGAATTCTTCAGTAAATTGTACTCGCAAACTAAGGTATTTCTATATGATTTCAAATTTGCGCGGATTTATTGCTCCTTGAACATTTGTAAAATAACTATTAAATGCATTTACGTCTGAGAAATTTTCAGGGATTTAGTTTTTTTGGCTTTTGTTAAGCAAATGTTTGTTCACAGATTTTCAAAGTGATTTGGAACTAGTATTCAAGAATTGGTAAAGAAATTTATATTAATAATTATGATTATAATTAATAATTGATAAAGTAAATTATATTTTGAAGCGGTTGCTAAATTGTTTTGAAAATAAAAGCGGTGATTGCATGTCTAATTTCAATAAACACATGTTTGCTTTCTCGGAATTTGCAGCAGGGCTTTGTGCGTGGGGGGGTCAAGAATTCGGGACGCCGCGTTTCCTTCAGTGGACCACCACGGTCGGTTGTAAATCTGTCAAAGTAACCTTTATCTAGTACTTCGGTGCTCATGTACCAATATCGTCACATAGTAATCGCAGGCGCCAGGCCGAGTCACGGGGGTGGGCCGGACGTCATAAACAAATTTATTCGACGTTTGGACGTGTTCTCGTGGGCTTGGTATACAGTCTGTAGCGTCATAATCACTTTTGCAAGTACGATAACAGCAGAGTCGGATCAGGTTGCTCGAGTTGAAGTGCTTTGTTTTTATCTGGCCCTGTTCTCAGGCCAGCGTCATAATTCTTTGTCAAGTCAAGAGACTCTTGAAACATAGTTAAAGCGGAAACATCAGCAGGCATCGCGAGACAGAGGCATTCCGTATGACAGTTTGAAGTTCACAATTTATAATTGTTTGCGGGGAAAATGCAGTCGAGGCGTGCGCTAGAGTTCAAATCAACGGTTACCATTGGTCGAAGGGATTTCAGAATCTTGCTGCGAGTCCGAGGGGCGTTTTTTTTTTTGGTTGTTTGCGTGTTAAGCGGAAAACGCGAAAGAAGGGCAAATAACATTGACGCTTAGACGAAAATGGTCGAGTTCAATTTTTAGTTTGACTTAGCAGTTTTTCTTAGGGGCTTGTAGTCTTTATTCAAATTTGTATTTTTATATATTTTTGTTGTTTGTTAAATCATTTATTCCGGTCCGGTTTAAATTTAGTGATAAGAAAGTCAATTAAAACTATACACGTGGGCACCGCGACGCGACGCGAGTGTTTCTTAAATTCAGTGTACAGTTCGAGTGAAAGGATTATACGCTAGCGGTAATTAACATTTAATTGTTTCCTTCAACGCACCTTTGGTGGTAAAAATTGCGCAGAGATAATTTGTTTGTCCTTAATCAGGCTAAGAGTCAGTACGTTTCATAGTAACATTACATTGAGATAAATTTAATCAACTATTTTGAGTTACGTTACAGCGAGTATTAAAACGCACTAGTGACTTTCATCTTTTAAAAACCGATTGGTCAGCGTTCGTAATTAGTAGCCAAATTCGGTAATTTAATCAATCAACAGCAATTTACTAATTCCTACATCTACCTGGGCTTTCAAGACAGTGTACTTTAGAAATCATTCTACCTTAGGAGAATTCTCTCAGGCAAATTGTAAACCAAACAATTTGAAATACATTCCTGGACAAAGGTTTTCACACCCTATATATGTGGGAGGGTCCAACTATGGTCTTGGCCGAGAGATTTGTCGGTTAATTAGAAGCGATTGCCTAGAGACTGTTAACGCCATAACCACACATAGTGGAGAGCGAGAGTGGTCAACCAATTCCTTGCGCTATTAAAATGAATTAGTTAGGTTAGCTAATCTCACATAAAAGTGATATTAGAGTCAGACCTTCTGCTTGCTCTTTATCTGAACATGCCAATAAACAGGACCATCACATTAATTTTCAAGATGCAAAAATACTTGATATCGAACTTAATTTGAATCAAAGAACTTTTATTGAAATGTGTCATATTTTTGGCAACAAGAAAAGCATGAATAAAAGAACAGATACTGAGAAACTTAGTTGCATTTACACATGTCTACTAAATTTTAAAATCACTTCTAGAAATTCTTAATCTAAAAATATATAATTTATAACATCATATTGCCTTGCCTCAAATAAACAAATCTACTATCAATTCAATTTAGTGTCAAAAATAATTTGTCAACAAAAATTTTTTACTTGAAACTACCTTCTTTTCTTACTCACTAAGGAGTAAGTAAAAATTTATATTATTAATTATTTGTTAATTAGTGTCATGTTTTTATAGAAACCTTGAAAAAGGAAATAAAATTTTCCGAAAGCTCGGAATTTGTGTATTTGCAATTACACAGCGTGTTTATTTTACAAGTGTCAGCAAGTATCTTTAATATTTCAAATGGAATGCCCTATATATTATTATGTTTTTTGATAGATCTATCAATTTGGAAAATATTTTATTAACATATTTCTATACCTAAACCTAGTATTTACCGAGATAAATGCCATCAACGAAGAAATATCTTAAATGCAGGCCCTTATTAAATTGCTTCTAACTTGCTTAATTGAAGAATCTTCATTATCAGTTATTAACGTGTAATTATACATGCCTTAAGCTAAGTAACACTATATTAAACAAACCTGAGGACTTCGCAGTTTGTTGGTGACTGGCAGTTCTTTCGGCTGAATTCAAAAGTGAAATATTTCAAGTTTTTCTTATGGAACACCCCATCAGTAAAATCATCAACCGATGTAGAATTAAATTTGCTATCTTTTTCTCAAATAAAGTCCTATACCTAAAACCTACGGCTTGTGAGATAATTCTGTTTTTTTTTTGCTTCATGATTTATGTTATTTTTAGGGTGCCATGAATGTCAACAAAATTGCCTTTTAGCTTTCAAAATTTATATTCAACGATTTCCTGATAGAAGACAGCCAGATGCAAAGATTTTTTGTAAATTAAAGGAAAGATTTGAAAGAAACGGCAGTGTTGCAAATGTTGTTTCTAATAATATTTTTAAATCCTAAAAAATCAGTAGTCATGCTCTTTGGAAAAACTTTACAACGTAAATTGCTAACTGAAAAACTTTGTATTAAAATAGACGATGAGCAATTGCCTTTTTCTGCTTCGGCTCGTAACTTAGGACTCATTATGGACGTAGATCTTCGATTCGGAAAGCATATTAGTAACTGTATTAAAAAGCCTTTACTAATTTAAGATTAATTTATGCCAATAGATCACTTCTCAGTTCTGCTACCAAAACAATGTTGTGTGAATCCTTAGTACTCTCGCACTTTACATTTGCTGATACGGTTTATGGTCCATGTTTAGACTCTATAACCTGTAAGAGAATCCAAAGAGTCCAAAATTCTTGCATTCGTTTTATATACGGCCTAAAACGTAGGGAGCGTGTTTCTCATAAATTAATCCAAGTGCATTGGTTAAACATGACAAATCGACGTCATCTCCACTTAGCGAGTTTTTATGTTAAACTTATTCAAGATAAAACCTCGCGTTACCTCTACAATAAAATACGATTCAGAACTGATGTGCACAACATTAATATTTGGCATAAAAATGTAATAACTCCTCCTCTTCATAAAACTGCGCTCTTTGAAAGATCTTTCCAATTTAATGTTGCATCTGTATATAATGCATTACCTCATGGTCTAAAAAATTTGAATAAAATTAACTTTAAACGGAAATTCAGCCAGGTTTTACACATGAAGCAGATTAAAGCTCTGTCTGCTTGAATTGAACTTATTTCTGATTAACTTCTAGTGTGTCCCCAGTGATTTTACTTTTTTCTTTCTGTACGTCTATACTCATTTGCATAATTGTTTCTTAATAGTTACCTATTTAGTTAATATTCATTGTTACATAAGTTAAGTTAAGGTTAAGTGGAAGAACAGTTCAGCGCTGCTGCTACTGAACTTCGCCTTTTGGTCATTGTTACCAGATTTTAATTTCATTTTGTTGTTGTTAAATTGGGCCAATAAAGACAATTATTATTATTATTATTATTAACTTACATGGCACCCTAAAAATGACAAAAATCATGAAGCAGAATGAAAACCAGAGTTATCTCACAAACCGTAGGTTTTAGGTATAGGACTTTGTTTAGCAAAAAGATAGCAAATTTAATTCTACATCAGTTGATGATTATAGGTATGGTGTGTTCCATAAGAAAAACTTGAAATATTTCACTTCTAAATTCAGCAGAAAGAACTGCCAATCACCAACAAACTGCGTAGTCCTCAGGTTTGTTTAATATAGTGTTACTTAGCTTAAAGCATGTGTAATTACACGCTGATAACTGATAATGAAGACTCTTCAATTAAGCAAGTTAAAAGCTATTTAATAAGGGCCTGCATTTATGATGTTTCTTCGTTGACGGCATTTATCTCGGTAAATACTAGGTTTAGCCAGAAAAATATGTTAATAAAATATCTTCCAAATTAATAGATCTATCAAAATTCGTAATAATATATAGGGTATTCCATTTGAAATATTAAAGGTACTTGCTGACACTTGTAAAACGAACACCCTGTGTAATTGCAAATAAATTTAACGTATAGAGTTTTTTTTTTATTAGAGGATGATAGCGTTTGAAAATTCTTTTTGTATTAAATGGTTTAGGCACCAGAAAAGAAAACTACACTCGGTGGACACGTGTATATAAAGGAGGATCTTATGTTAGCTATTAATTATGACAGAGGTACAAACAAATCTATTAAAAATTTTGGAAATAATGGGTTAATATTAGAGTCTACGGTTTTGAACGCGTATTGAAGGTACACGTGTACACGGAAATAAATACACGTGTTATTAATTCACGTGTAATTAACTCTTATTCTATGTGTACACGGATATAATTACACATATGTTTTAATACACGGGTCCGTTCTGTACGTTCAAATCCAGGTTACCTAACAACGGATGTGTTTTTGTATTAATACACGTGTAATATAACTACACGTGTATCCGTGAAATTAAAACACACGGGTACCCGTGTATTCAAAATTACACGGACTACACGTGAAATATATACGATAAATAGAGACCTCTAGTAAATGTGCATGGATTCAACAGACGGTACAAATCCATATAAATTCAATTTAATTACAGTAATAACAGTAGATAGTAGTCCCGTTTGCTTTCTTGATTTCAAATAGAGATTATGTAATGTTAAAATATTTTTTAAGCACTGGAAAGGAAAAGGTTGACACTATTTCTGCCAAATTTTTTATGAGTGATGATCCAGAGCAATACTATTCAGCATGGTCTGGAGTGCGTTTAGATTCTCAGTATAAACATTCGGAATGGTGTGTGACGTAAACATACATGTGCATT
This sequence comes from Dorcus parallelipipedus, assembly GCA_958336345.1. NCBI lineage: Eukaryota > Metazoa > Arthropoda > Insecta > Coleoptera > Lucanidae > Dorcus > Dorcus parallelipipedus. The sequence goes on along the minus strand of OY284483.1, from coordinate 9,015,606 downwards.
AATTTTATATGGACTACAGACTCTGAAATGACAATCATGTGTGAAAGTTAGATTATAGATAAATTAATAATTATATTAATAAAACAGTAAAGTTGTTTGATAACATTTAATGAAAATGGAAGTTGATAAAATAAACCCGCAAAATTATTGTTTGGTTGTGGATGAAAATAAGAAAGTAATAAGTAATAATTGATAAGGACCAAATGTACCTTCAATCTAAAACTGGTAAATGTTTCAGTACTGTGGAAACGCCACTTTTACCACTTACGGTTATTTTACTGGTTACGTGTAACCACGGGTTTGTTCTAAAATTCGCTATTACCACCTCTGGTTACACCGAGTCTTGACAAACCGCCGGTAATTTCTTATGTTAACCGACACCGCTGGATGGGAATCCAGTTAAATGCTAAACCGAAGGTTAACATAAATATTCGAATGCTTTGATTGGCTTGTAAAATCACATAGTCGTGCTTAACCTCATTTACTTCGTTAAACTGATTTTGCTGTGAATAATTGTGAACTGAGAACAAATATTTCGGCGAAATGGAAGAAGAAATAGAAGTGCAAGAACAAATGGAACTCGAAGAAATAAACTTTCTCTTTTCCATACGTTCCGAACGTATTTTAACAGCAAGTGTGGATCATATGAATCGTCATTCTGATTTTGAGTTTTCCAAGAGATTTCGGTTATCAAAAGAATGTTGTAACCATCTCTTGGAAGAAATTGGAAACTTAATTAAGTCACCCAGCCAAAGGTAAGTTAATATATCTTAATGTTATTAACACTAATCCAATAAAAATGTTCTGTTGTAGGAATGCAGCTATCTCTACATCGGTTCGCTTACTTTTAACCCTCAGGTTTTTCGCTACTGGAAATATGTTATTGGCGATATCCGACTTTTGTGGAGTTAGTGAGTCTGCAGCATCTGTAATTATTAAATTAATGTCAGAGGCAATGTGTACATTACGTGATCGATATATAAAAATGCCAACAAGGCGTGAAATACAGAAAGTACAAACATATTTTTATAATATTGCACGTTTCCCCACAGTTATGGGAGCAATTGACTGTACTCATGTACGAATTCAATCTCCAGGTAGATAACAAAAGAAATACTTTGTTGTAAAGTTTGTATATAAATACATGTATATTTTATAAATAGGTGGTGAGGTAGCAGAAAATTACCGCAACAGAAAAGGTTATTTTTCTATAAATGTTCAGACAGTGTCAGATTCTGAATTAAAAATAATGGACATTGTAACTCGATGGCCCGGGGCAACTCTTGATCAGGTGGTTTTTAATAACTCTGTATTAAAAGCGAGGTGTGAAGGAGGAGAGTTTGAAACTGTTCTTTTACTCGGAGATTCGGGATATATAAATACGTGAGTATGATCATTTCTATTGTTGTTGCAACATAATATTTTCATAATATATTACAGAAATTATTTACTGACACCAGTCAATAATCCAACAACGAGAGCCGAAGAATTGTATAACCCATATTCGTCCCACATTCGAACAAGAAACGTCGTTGAGAGACAATATGGAGTATGGAAACGACGTTTTCCAGTATTTCGTCTTGAATTGCGTTTAGCTGTAAGCAGGTAAATTACACAAAAGCATTAATAATCACAATAAAACTGCATCAGAGTAGGCCATGGAATTTAAAAGACATGCAATTGTCACTCCAAAGTTTACTCTGATGAAAGTTTTTTGATTCTCAGAGCAAACATAAATCATACCAGATTTCCAGACATAATAAGGTTTTACAATAAAAATAAAGAATCTTAATTATTTCCTCTCCTAACAATTTTACCGCGAAATAGTTAACATAAAAGTTATACAGAATTAAAATTAAAAGTTGATACTCTTATTTATTTTCTTTTAACATTCTCTGATATTGAAACAAACGGCAAAAAAGTATTTTTTAATAAGTAGCACTAGCTATGAAATTTAACAAAAATTAAAGAAAAATAAGAAACCAATGTATCTGAATGCTCAAAAAATTAAATATTGGTGAAAAAAAGAAAAGAAATTCTATCGCTAGTGGGCGTGCTATCTTTTTAATATTCTAAAAAAATTTCTTTTTGGTTTTTATTTCAGTACCAATAGATGTTAGAAGAAAATAAATAAAAGAATCAACTTTTAACTTATATTCTGTAGGGGGAAAAATTTAATTTTATGTTGTGTGTCTCAAAAATGAGTCAAATAATATTTTATTTTGCTTAGTGCACAGCATAACTAATCAATATTATAATAGCAAAGAATAGAACCACTGAGTTAGAAAATGAAAATAATATGATGATTTATAAAAAAAATGGACATTGTATCAATCTGCCCCACCTATGGGGCACTTAGATACATTGGATGGGGTATTTGATACAAAGCCTAAATTGTATGAGAACGGTTAATAATAACAAAATTTTAATAAGAAAATAAATTTTTATTGTGAGAGATCATAATCAGCCTTACAAATTGTTAGGTTACAATCTTAATCGTATTGTAATGCCGAATTTACACGTGTATAGTAGCAAGTAGCAAGTTACTAAAGCAAGTAACTAAATTTAGTAACTTGCTTTAGTAACTTGCGTTAGCTACTATACACGTGTAAATTCGGCATAATGAACAATGTTTCACACTAAAACTTTTTGGCAAATTTTTATAACAAAAAATAAATACTAATCTTTCCTCAAACATCTATCAATTGAAAAAAATTTGGAAATTCTCAAATGTACAGGAACTTAGAGGCAAAAATAGTTATTAAAGAAGCTTATTTGGTTTCGTAACGATTAGCCTCTATTGCACATTATATTCACTTAGGTCAATAGAAAAAGAATAAAGAGATGACATTCGAGACGTGTCCTTTAAGAAATTTGGTTTTGGCAACAGCAAAATAACATCTTTGAAATCTGCGCTTGCCTTATCTTTTACACTGGGGAAGACAAACACACAAGATCCTGTTTTTTTCCTGAGATATGATACTTGAAAATCGGTCAAGTTGTATTTGGAAATTACTTTGGCGATGTAGTGAACGAGGGACTTTTTCTTTTCAAATTTAATGAGTAAGAAATCTCCAATATTTATATTTTCAGGATTGAGCACATCAAGATCTAAATCCTCATCTTCTGGATCAGATGCAATTTCAAAATCTTCGACATCATTGTCACTTAATTTTACAGACTCATTCTGGCTGCTATCCGAGTCAGATTGTGGACGACTACGTTTTTTATTCTTAATCTTTTTAGTTTCTGATAAACCCAATAATTGTTTCGCCGTTTTTAAATCTTTTACTTTCTGTTTCATCATTTTAACTTGTTGTTTTCTTTGCTTCTCTTCGTGCAATCTCTGTAATCTATCTTTTTCAGGCGTATCAGTAAAGACTCTCGATTTCCCTTTCTCTATTCCTTTCTTCGACGAGGAAGCATTTTTATCAATGCCTTTTTTTGGATATGGTCTAACTACTTCGGGGGACATTATTGGCGGAACCATATTCAATGTAACATGCTCTTCCATTCGAGTCCCCAAATGATCTATAGAGGCTACAGCAGCCGGTACGTCATCTGCTTCACAATTTTCGGCCACTTCATCATCTTTTTCATTTATATTCATGTCCACAAAATCTGGCTCTTGTCTATTTTCATCATTCACATCCGCAACGTCTGGAACATCTTGAGAACTCGTATCAAATATTTCTGTTGGTGCGAGATCGTCATCTCCAAAAGCAAGTCTATTAAATGGCCAAATACCTGGTTTTGAAAACCCACTCGTAATATTTTTTGGGGTGAAAGATTCCAGGAAAGCTGATTTTGTTAGTTCAGCAATGTTATATATAGACAATGTCTTTCCCACATTTCTAACGTGCCAATCGTTAAAAGCGATTTTCAATTTGCCTTTAAAAGGCCCAAAAACGCTGACGTCCAAAGGCTGTAATTTATGAGACGTGTGCGGTGGAAGAGATAAGTAGACGATACCATTGTCACGACAATAATTAACTGCATGTATTGACACGTGAGACTCGTGGTTGTCACATATTATTAGAATAGGATTGTCCTTGGTGCATAAAGTTTGGCGTTGAATATGACGTAGAACTTGGACGTGCAATTCAGTAGTCATCCATCCGCTTCTGTTTGCCAAACCTAGACTTCCTTCCGGAGCTCCATTTAAAAAATGTTCTTTGTAATGGACACGTGGGAAGACATACACGGGAGGAAGAGCAGCCCCTGTAGCAGTAACTATTCCACATAATGTTACAAGTTCTCCTCGTTCACTTGATACAATTTGTCCTACCTGTCTCTGTTTCTTTTCAGCCAAAATTTTAGGTGTAGGTAACACTGTAGTAATTCCAGTTTCATCTAGATTTATTATACAGTCAGGCGTAAATTTATAGTGAATCATTACTCTTTCATAATTGTCAAAAAATTCATTGACTGCTTTTTTATTAAACGCAAAACTTCTTGCTGCGCTAGTATTTTCCGGTTTTCTAAGGCTTAGCTCCTGATTTCTATTTCTAAATCCTGCCGCCCAATCTTTTCCAGCACATTTATTCTTTTTCCAGGATTCAGGATATTTACATTCCAAGAATTCTGCGTATTCATAAGCCAAAACCAGGACTTGCTGCAGAGAGAGCCCATAATGCATTTTGCTACAGTTCAACAAATATTCAGTAAAGGCTTTCTCTTGTTGAGTTGAGAACACCTGTGCAACAGTGTACTTGGACCCATATTTATTAGATGATGACGCTTCATTTCTTTCAGCAGTTTTTCGAAACTTTTCAATACGATGTTGCAAAGTTGCAGGTTTGATCCCGTATTTGTCAGCTGCTCTCCATATAGACAACGTCTTCGATATAACTTCGGATATAGCATTCTTTACATTCTCTTCGTCGATGCTTCTCCTATCAGTCTTGAGTACAAAAGTTCGTACCATTTTCTGAAAAAAAGAAAAAAGAGTTTAGAAATTTCGTACACTGTTGTACTACTGAAGCACTTTTATGTACTATCGGGGCACTTTTATACACCAGCGGGGCACTTTTATATAAACTATTGAATTTATTTTAAAAGCACGAGTAATCCTAATTACTGATCGGAATTACTTACCTTTGGTATCTTTAGGTCTCAAGTAAACGACGTAAAACAGCGTTGGAACACTTTTACATTTCACTTGATTTTTTAGTTGGCCGCGCAAAAAATACACTTGTTCTCGTCAAACGCCAACGGATGACTGGCGGTCGGTGCAGGCGCAACTGCTTTGTTCAAACATGTACAGACACATTTTAGCGATATCGCGGTTCCAATAACGTTTTTCTATAATCAGATATTGGTGGTGTATCATTGTACCCCCTGCATCAATGTGCCCCGCTTCCCCCTATAACTTCTATCTTAACTATTTTGCTGTATAATTGTTAGGAGAGGAAATATTCAAGATTCCTTATCTTTACCTTATTGATACCTATCTCTGCTAGTGTTTAGCGATTACTGTTTTATATTATATTGCTATTCCAGAACAAGCAGCTGTAGTTGCCACTGCGATTCTGCACAATATCTGCATTGCCATGAAGGAAGAAATTCCTCCTGATGATGAAGATATAATTCCAGATGCAATTCTTGAATATCAACAAGAAATTGAGGCTCATGGAGGAATCCTAAATGGACATAGAAGAGCAGTTATGATAAATTATTTTAATGAATTGTAATTTTACTTTTACTTTTGCATTCAGTAACATTAGGAGTATTAAATGTACTAATGCATATCTTTGTAAAGAAACCTAAAACCCAGTAAAAATAATCGACTGCCAAAAAAAAGCTTTATTATTTAATTTTTTACATTTAATCTATAGTTTTAGCAATTATTTTTTTTAAAGCAATTTCAATCTCCAAAAGTTCCATTTTTCTTTGGTGTTGCTCCAACAACATCGTCTGTTGTGCTTCCACAAGGCGTATACGTTTTTCGGCCAACTCTAAGTATACCTTGTGTACTGCTTTGTTATCAACTGCAGACATATAAGAAATAATTAATACATACAAGAAACAATTAATATGTTTATGCACACTTTTATTGACTTCTTGAATACCTTTTCGTTTTGGCCTTGCTGTGTGTAAACTGTTTCTGTTGACTTCAGCAACTGTGGATTCCATCGTTTCTTGACAAGAGGTTGCTAAGCGTTCCAAAAGGGTTCGCGCAACAACCACTTGTGCGTGGCGGGTAATACCCTGAGGGGAATTCGGTCGAGCCGGTCGGACCTACCTGTGTGGTTATCTCTTGCAAGGCTACGCTGTCGTCTCAGAAGCGCAGTGGAGACGGTCGTGCAGTGCGAAAATTAAAGCGCACAAGTGTCAACCCGCTCAATGGGGGAACGATCCCGATATTACAATATATTAGGGCGCCACCTAGCCGTAATGAAGCGTTCCTCAAGGTCATGGACCGACGCTAGGAGAGGGTTCAAAATATCAACACTGAGTAGAGCTCCAACACCGAATGGCTCGCCAGAAGGGCAAAGCAAAATGAGAACAACCCCAAACCCCACCAAGGTGAAAGAAAACCCCAGCGAAAGAGAACAAACGGTATATTAAAAAAAAGGGAGCGCAGAAAAATACAGCCAGCGCTTAAAGATCGCTGCGTCAAATGCAAAGATAGTCTAACATAGAATTTAAGTGTCTTAAAAAAAGAACGACAAGCCTAAAGGGCATAATATCTGCACATAGAAAACATTCATGTAAACAAACGATATATTAACCGCTCGCGTACGGACCCATTCGCGACGTTCACAATAATTTTACCCAACCGGGTGTATAAATTACAACAGAACAAATTCTTCAAAACAAGAAAAAACTGAATGACTGAAATATGATTAAAAGAGGTTACACCTCTTACAAAATTAAAACTTGGATAAGTACAAAACAAAAACAAAATAGAGCATTCGCGAACGGTTTAAAGTGACCGGAAACTCGGCACACACGCAGTGCGAATCGCCAGGTCCACAAGAAGTTATTCGACGTCACTGAATCGCAGTCGGCGACAGAACAAAGACCAAAAGGAAGAAAAGAAATAATGGTGTTAACGATACCAATCACTCCTTGTATACTTCGGACCGGTGGTCGACGGTTCGGAAACGGCGTCACCAGATGGTTGGTCGAGTGTGGCTATCCAACCCCAGGAGTCGGTCCGAGTCTGGTGGTGGGACACGTGCAAAGAAACGGGGGTCAGAAACTAACGGTCATTCAGGGCCCCAGAGAGGTCCGCGTGGCGATTTATGAAGGTGGAAAAGTCGGTCACGTACCACTTGCTATTCAAGGGAGAAAAGAAAAAAAAATATCGCAATAGTAAATGTAAACGCAAATGACCGAAATAAAATAGTAACAACACTTACCCCGTATAAAATACGAGCCGAGCAGAAAAGAAGCTTGTCTTCGGTGTACAAAAAAAAAATTCGGTGTTCACAACAATTAAATCCGCTTACTTATACTGCACATAAAGTACACATTATGTTAATAAAGTTTTTGACAACTTGTTTATATTTTTCAATTTTTACAATATAACTATCATTAATCTACTTTTTCATATATTAGAAATTACAGTCACAGACGCATATTATCCTTTTAGAAGTCAATATCATTAATTAATTCAGAAATGTATCATCAAGCATTTTCAGAAATAGCCGCCTGTTGTATTTTCATAAAACATGAAACAGAAGAATCAAGAAAAAAAAATTTATGAAAGTACTGATTTTTTCAATGAACTGTTAAACTAAGTACTTGAGGAATGAATGATTAAACATATTCAAAATTATACTTTTGAAATGATACACTTATTTATTAAATAAAAGCAACCAAATTATAATTCCAAAAGCACAACTGCAATAAACAATTTAACACAAAAACAAAATTCTTTCAGAATTGCACATTCGGAAATACTCAAATAATAATCAAATAGTTCATCTCTTTCTTCCATTTCTTGATCTTTGGTGTTTTTACAATTGTACATGGAGTACTTAAACTTCTCGTACATTTGTTGCGTTGGTTCAAATGAAATACAACATAACTCGCAGCGTTAAGAGGATGAGATTCCGCTTGGGGTCATTCCATATGAAGTGATCCAATAAAAATATATTTGGTTGCTTGACCATTTTAAATATTTTAAATTTTTTTATGTTAATGCCATATGTACTGGGAGTACAAAAATGATGTTATTAAATTTTTATCTCAGCCCGTTTGTTTGTGGCGGCCATTTTTGTTTCGCAACGCGCACCGATTAGGGAGTTTGCAAACGTTAACGTAAACTTATTTTTCTTAGGACTGGATTATGTTAGAACACTGCAACAAAGACCATTTTGTTCAGCATTTCCTGCTCTTTAATTTTGTATCTCAACATAAAAAGCCTTATTTATTTCCTTATAGGTGAAAATGTTCCTTAAACTTTGGCAACGGAATTTAACAAATACCACTTTTTGGAGCCTAAGTTTATAATGAAGAGGTGGTATATCACAGTTGATTTTTTAATTACAATTACATATATGTACATGTATACATATATATACTGTATTCACTATAGCTAGGAGTCATAACACTGATAAATGTGTCCTTTAATTTTTATGACTTTAAAAATTGAAAATTTGCGATTTTCTCAAAGTTTGAAGCATGATATATCTGGTGGGACATGGCATAAACATCTAACGTTTGATATTTTGTTCAATCAGAATGACTGTTAAGAAGCACGCTTATTTCTTCAGACAGATTTTGTTAAATGTTATGTGATCTTCCAGTTGCAGTTTTAAGTTCAAGAGGTGATATTTCTCTTAAAATATTTTTAGTACACTGATAAAAGTGGTAGTAAATTTACACTATTTTTACATTAAAATTCAATATTATCAATTTCGTGTATTTTTAATACTACATAGAATTCTATGTATTATTACTTAATAGTAGTAAAATAACATGAAATTTTGATGTAAAAATAATGTAATGTAACATAACACTAGTAAAAGTGGTGGTAAACCACTTTTACTAGTGTAGGCAGTAGGGCGTCCCAAGACATAAAGGAGAATTTTTTTTTTTGAGAATTTAGATACGCATACCCTCTATTTTCATTCTATTTGACCTGAATAACACAAATAATAAATATTATTACGATTGGATAATGATAACCCGTGCCGACTTGATGCCAAAATAAGACTTAGAAATTAGTACTGAGTTTATTGGGAAAATAATACAAAATTCGCGCATATTACAATCAATTTCAAAACATTATTGTTTAAATTTTCTTTTTAAAGTTTGTGTAAAGTTTAGTGTTTTCATTAAGTGTTTTAAAGTTTGCTTATTACAATTAGGATAAATCTTTCGGTATTCCTGTGCGCAACATATTAATAATTGCTTTTGTTCCTCTTCAACCGTGATTAAACCGTGGAAATCTTGCATCAATTTAACCGCTCTTTCAGCTGTATCGTTTACAGCCCTGAGTGACAAAACCTTATTTTTGGCTTTGTTACATTTAAAATTTCCGCGTCTGTACCTCGTGTCAAGGGTTGCCTTTATTGCGTCTGGTCAACGAATATATTTGCGCGCAGGTCACTGTGGCTTTTCTAGACCGGTTATTGGTCAGGGTTCAAGTAACTAGCGTCTGCGTGATCAGTAGAAAAACCCCGAGTGAAGCTAGTTGTTGTGTCCTAGTGAATTTTAAATATTTTCGTTTGATTGGAGTCTCGTCTGAATTGTTTTTAGACTTCTCGTCGCTTCTGTAGGCACATCGACTATTGAGCATTTATTTGCCGTTCGTTTTGCGGATTTGGAGCTTCAATTCGGGGTTTTTCCTTGCAGTATTTCTACACATCCTATCGTTTCGTCTGCTGCCACATTTAGGGGCAAATTTTACGATCTTCCCCGCTACCAAGCGAGGGACACGGCCGTCTCTCGCATGCCACGTGTGTTACTTTTCCGGCCGACCATTTTGTTCAGTCGACACCAACTTTACGTGATGTGGTCCTGCTTAGAGGTTCCCGCAAGCGAGGTTTTGAGAGAGTGAAAGCTTGGAGACGGATCCTCTTCCCGTAGGTCTAATCGTAAAGGACCCAATTGGCGTCAGTGTTCTCCACGGGGTACCCGCTGCCGACTGGTATTTTTTTGGCTTGGCGCTTCGACTCCGGTCTCCGGACGGGAGCTACTGACGGCAGAATTCCGGCGAGCATCGTTTGAGGATGTGGTGAGATCTAATCTTGAAATCCCTTTTGTGCCCTTGTGACTTTACGCAGTAAAGACGCGTTTATGTTTTGGTGTTATTAATTCTCTAGTTTACGTGCGTTTGTTCGCATTGAACCTTTTGTTGTTTTTTTTTTAACATTTGTTAATTTTGTAGTTAGTTGTTTATAATTGTGGATCTTACTGTGAAGCTATTGGGGCCCAATGCGCTAATTATATACCGGTGTATACAAACTTCAAATCAAATAGCACTGTTGATAATTAAGATTACCGAAATTTCCCAAGCGACTTTAAATTCATTATTAACCAACACATTTCGTAGTCGAGCTAAGACATACTTTGTTACGTTTGATTTTAAATGTCATGTTCTTGGGCATTAATTATCCCAGTAATTATATTTCTCACCAGATTTATAAATTTCTTTTTTTTTGGGGAAGGGGGCTTGTGCCTTGAGTTTAGTTACCGTTGCCGAAATTCTTATTTCATTCTGTGGTCTGAAGGTGGATCAGGTAAGTTGGGAAGCAACACCTTCTGGCGCCCTATCGGAATCTCCGTTTTTCTAGAAACAACCCTAAACGAACTCAGCCGTCTCCACTGTAGCTGGCCCCAACTTTTATCGGCTCCTATTATTCCGGCAATAGGTAGCAGCTTCTTGAAACGAAATGTTATTTGACCACAAAGTCGGACACTCGTGGAGGAAACTGTCAGCAATTTTTAAGCGTTCAAAGAAGGACATGCTTTTGACTGAAATGAAGTCATCGATGTTTTTCTCTGAAACAAAAAAGAAGATAATTAATGAAAATGTTAAATAAACAAAAGAAAATACTTATTTATATATTTACTTATGAAACTTACCATACAGTGGACCAGAAAGTTCTTCCTTCGATGGGATGTAACGTTTACCATGGCTTGATATATCTTCTTTGGTTAGATTTGCAACTATTTTTACTTTAGTTTCATTGTCCACATCATCGTCAGATAGTGACAAGACAGACACTTCATCAGTCAAGTACCATAGATGCTGGATTAACTTCTGTAAAGCGGCTTTGGAGATGCTCTTATCAATTTTTTCATAGGCCTTCATTGACTTCAAAAAACACAAATCCTGATAGGGCGCTTTTACTGCATAAATACATTGAAGCCATGGCTTGACGTAAGATGTCACAATGAATAAGCAGACATCAAATAGTGCTGCCTTATCCTTGCTCGTAATTTTTAATTGGCCGTTCAGTAATGATATTTTTAGGGAATAGATCGCTCTCGCCATCCATCGAGCTGGCACGGCACCTGGAGGTCGAATCTTAAATTTTCTCTCTGCATCTCCGCCTAAAAATATTAAAGAAAGCTCTATCAATTCTCGATAGTCATCTCTGACTATTGTTTTGGTCAATTCAGTTCGGTAAAACTCAAGCAAATTGTCAATTTCGGAAACAGTCAAGTACGATGTGAGTTTGTCTCTGTAGCACTGTATTTTATTGGGATCGACACTTTTCCAGTTATCATCTCGGAACTTCTTGAATAGTGGAATATCAGGGCTTGTAGTCACTTGACTGATTTTCACTTCGAACACGAGTTATGTTTCTTCGTCCGGGAAACTTATATTTTTTAAAAATAACTTCTCGATACTTTAGACAATTAATTTATTTTACGAAACTGTTGTACACTTTGAAACTATTCTAATATCTATTAATGTACACGACACGCACAAATCAAGAATTTAGGATAGAATTTTCGTACTCCACCCGGTGATGTCCTTTTGTAGCTTTTTAGTTATCAGCGTGGAAGTGCGTGGATGAAATCCGCGGGGCGTTGTTATGCGTGGGTGTGTTTGGTATTATCGGTGCAGGGTGGACGTGCTCGGAAGCGCGTCCGCGGGGCATTGCTATGCGTGGGTGATCCTATTTGATATCCGTAACTCCTCCATCCTTAGGTTTTTTGAACGTCCTCGTTCAAGGACAAATTCGTTAATTGAAGAGTTTTCTCTTGATGTACTGGAGGCTGAGGTGTCTTTTTGGTACATATTTCCATTATTACCCTTTTATACTTAAGGCCAATGCAAATTAATGCTAGCAGAGTTAAGAAGACAATCAGCGTTGACACTACTTTTGCCGAACCCATCGACAGCTGATCCAAGCGAACAGGCTCCTGGATTAGTTTCAGATCGCTTCGTAACGTGCTAAAATCATCTAAATGATATGTTTTAATTTTAACTTCGTGACTTGGTGTTCTGTATGTATTATTATAGAAAGGTACATTAATTTCATTGGTATGGTTATTAAAATCTAAAGTTAAATTTTCGATTTGTAAATTGCAATGTGAATATATGACGTGGTTATGTTGTAGTGTCAAGGTTTTACTATTTAAGTTACAGTTTTCAATTACTTCTATTGTTAGAGAAGTACTTACTAGAATTTGATTATACATCATTAGCTTAATTAAAGTATAATTATTAGGCACTAAGGATAACAAACATTGTTCAGGTTTGTGTAAACTACACTTGTCCATTTTAACACTATTTTTACAAAAGTATTTTTCACCTACTGTAGCACATTGTTCACTGGTCCATCTTTCTTCTTTCAAGTGCGACAGTCGATAGGGTTGGGGAGGAATCAACAGTTGCCTTTGATCGTTAGGTATAGGATATATTCGGGAGTATGTGTAGGTGGTTGGTTTAGTGATTGGAATATGTAGGACATACGTGACAGTATTTTCGGCGTAGAGAACGTATAACTTTGAATGTTCTAAAATTTTAAAAGGGTGGATTTTGTCGAATAGTATTTCGGAATTAGCATATATTTTTTGTAAATGCAAAATGATAGAAAACAAATCTTGGTCTGAGAATAATTCCAAATTCGGTAGATTCTGAAAGGATAGGGAAATTGTTCTTTCAATCATCTCGAGAAACTTTAAAAGATTCTCTGCTTGCTGCATATATTCATAAGTCATTAGTGAGAGATCTACTCGCCCTTTCATTTTATTGAGTTGTTTAAAGGATTCATTCAAATTGTTTTGAATATTTTGTAAATCACTTCGATATTTGTCAGTTAAATGCGAAGCAAAGGAAATGAATTTGCCCTGTTGTTTAACGAATTTTTCTTGATTATTGTAAAGGATTCTTAAATTTTTATCGATCTCGGCAAGGTCATTACTGTCTGGATTTCCAGTTATGTATTTTATAACAGTGCTTAAGGCATTAATCAAAGCTCGTTTATTTCTTTGAGGTATTATCTTGATTAATTGTTTTTGTATATTTTCTAATTTACTGTCTAATAAGTTGAATAGGTTGCGATTTCCGTCCTGTAGGTTTCGAGACAGTTTTTGGGAATGGGTTTGTATGATTTTTCTATTTCTGTGATATTTATGAAGAAGTAAAATTTATGAAAATGGCTGAAGACTTTTGTGAAGCCTAAGACGTCTTCGTAGTACGGCACAGTAGGATTAAGTTGGACTTCTTGAAGGGCCAGGGACTGATCCGTCAGCATCAGGGAGTTTATCATAATCCTGCAAAGAGATATTTTTTCTTAGTCTCTTTGCTTATTGCCTATTAGTTTTTTTCCTCTTTGTTCTAGGAGTCTTGTTTTGTGATGTCTCTTTTCTAGTTTGTGACGTAGCGCAGGTTTATTTATTAAATAGACTTCATCGTGATCTAAGGTGGGTACTTCTGGTAGGTTTTTGTTTCTTTTGTCTAGAATTTTTTGATTTCGTTCTAATGTTTTGTGATATAATTGTTCGTAGAATGGTAAAATTTCGTCCTTCCTTTTCTGAGCGTAGTCGTGATAAAGCGCAGCGTCTATATCGAGTTCATGCAAATTGAGATCATCGTAAGGCCCATAAAGAAGTGAGAAAGGGGTGTAATTTGTAGTGGAATGTACCGACTGATTATATATAGTAACGGCTTTTATGGCTAGGTTACTTATGTTTTCAGTAGGATTTTTAGAATGTAAAATTTGTAATTTTTTCGTTCAATAGGTGAATTGGAGGTGGAGTTTTGAACGGTAGTATAGTATATTTTGATGTGGAAAAGTTGACAATATTCTTTAAAAATATCGTTGTTAAATTCCGCTCCATTGTCCGATGTGATCTTCGTTGGGTAATTATGATGGGCGAAATAATGCCTTAACTTGTTTAATATAGTGATGGCGTTTTTATCAGGTATTAGGTAGGCTTGCGCGTATTTTGAGAAAGAGTCAATTATGGTTAAAAAGGTTGATCCTGATATAGAAAATAAATCTATGTAGAGGTGTTCGAAAGGTCTTTTGGCTAACAGGGGTCCTAAGAAGGGAACTTGATATGGTCTTCTTTCATATTTTGCTTCTAGACATACAGAACATTTGTTTATAAAATTGGTAATTCTTTCTTTCATTTTTTGTATATAGCACACGGTTTTCATATGTTGATACGTTTCATTAATACCATTGTGATTTGCATCGTGATAAGCCCTAAGAAGAGTTTGGAATCTTTCGGGTGTACAGGTAGCGACGTATATATTCGTTTTAAAGAATCGAAGGGTATCGTTAAATAATTTTTGACATATTTTTATAAAGGGTTGTTCTAGTTCTGGCGAGAAGAAGTATATACCATAGGTTGTATCGGGTCTTACGAATTCCTTTAAGAATTGTCGTATTTGTTCTTCCTCACAGCCTTTTCGAACTGATACGTCAAAGCGCCCTTGCTTCGTTCGAAGCGGTGTGTTTTTCTTAACGTGATATTTTTCAGCTATTATAAATGTGATACCGTATGTAAATTGTTGTAATGGTTTATCATAGATTTTTAATTGAAAGATGGGGTTTTCCTGAGCTGAGTGTATAGTGTCGTCTTCTTCCGGTATTCTCTCGGGAGTTAAGGTTTTTTTCGTCTAATTCGGATACTGGTTCATTTGTTGCGGGAGTGTCTTCTTCGAGTGTTTCATCTACTTCTTCAAGGAGTGGATCTGTGTCAACGTTCGGGAATATGCTGGCTAGATCTAGATTTTCATCTTCTGGTTCCTCGTTCTGTTCCTCTTTTCGTTTCATCGATCTGGTTACTGCATTTATTTCTACTTGAGACAATGCGTCAGCGACGACATTTTCCTTTCCCTAGCGGTATTTCACTTCATAGGTGTATTCCTCTAATTTCAATCTCCATTTCGTCAGTCGGCTGTTTGGTTCTTTTATAGAATAGAGCCAAACAAGGGGTTTGTGGTCTGTTTCGATGATGAAGTTTTGTCCAAAAAGGTAAGGTCGGAATTGTTTACATGACTCGATTATTGACAAGAGTTCTTTCTCTATGGTTGAGTAATTCTTTTCGGCACTGTTAAGGGTGCGGGAGTAAAAAGCTATAGAGTGGTTATTCTGAGAAAGTACCGAACCAATCGCGATATTACTCGCATCGGTGGTGAGGGTGAATTGTTTGGTAAAATCTGGGTATGACAATATGGGAGAATTTGTTATTAATTCTTTAAAATGATTGAAGGCTTGTAGATATTCTGGATCAGTGATGTCTATTTTTGCTGATTTCTTTAGGCATCTTGTCAAGGGGTAAGCTATTTTGGCGAAGTTCTTGATGAACTTTCTGTAGTAACCTACTAGACCTAGGAAGCTTTTAATGTCCTTAACTGTTTTTGGTAAGGGGAACTTTTGGATACATTTGATTTTACAGGGTTTGGTTTTATACCTCCTGCGGTGATTATATGTCCTAGGAAAAGCACTTCTTTTCTGAGGAATTCGCTTTTATCCAACTGTACCTTTAAATTAAATTCTCGTAATTTTTGGAAAATTTGTTTTAGGTGTATTAGGTGGTCTTGCAAAGATTTGGAAAAAATAACCACATCGTCCATGTAAACGAAGCACGATTTGTGTAAATGCTCTCGTAATACGTGACCCATAGCTCGTTGGAAGGTCGCAGGAGCGTTTTTGAGACCAAATGGCATGCGGACATATTCATAATGTCCATTTTCGACCGTGAATGCTGTTTTCTCAACCGATGCCGGGTCCATTTCTATCTGGGCCAAGTCTAATGTGGAGAAGTATGCACATTTTCCTAAGTTTTCCAGTATTTCTTCTATTCGAGGAAGTGGATATTTATCTTCTATTGTCTTTGCATTTAATTTTCGGTAATCCATTACCATGCGCCATTTCTTTTTGTTGCTCGCATCCATTTTTTTGGGAACGATCCATACGGGCGATGCTCGGTCTGATTATTTTACTGTCAATTAGTTTTTGCACTTAATTCTGAATTTCTTCTTTCAACTTGTAGGGATATCTAAAATTCTTACAAAAGATCGGTGTATCATCTGTAGTTCGTATACCATGTTTGACAGCGCTTGTGAAAGTCAAGTCCTGCTTTTCATTGCAAAAAATTTCTTTAAACTGCTTGCATAATTGTAGTAGTTTTTGTTTTTCTTCGGCGTTCAAATGGCCTGTTCGAACCTGGTCAATGTCCGTCTCGCCTTCGTCGTGAGGTCGTTGATTAGTGTATACGAAGTTTTCTAATGGTTGAACTCGTAGCGGGTACTCGAAATTTACACATTCATTGGTGGTACAGGGTACATGAATGAAATTATTTTCTGCCATACATATACTTTCAGGTACAATAGTTGTATTATTGATGGAAACTTCGGGGAGTACTATAGGTCCATTGGCTATGTCGACAGGTATTTTCAGGATGGTTGAATTTCCTGGGTTATTTGATCTGAATTGATTTAAGTCTTCATAATAATAGATCATAGCGTTGTTTGTTTTTAAGTATTTTTCTTGAAAATTAAGAGACGCATTTAATGCAATTAAATCTTTATTACTTAACAATCATAATGACGATTATGAGATTAAGAGAAATTCTAAACTTTCAAATTCATTAAATTCTGACAGCAATGGTACGGAAATAGAATGCGAACTGGTAGACGTTCTATCCAAGGCAGAGACTTCGCAACTTTTGGGATATATATGTTCTGGAAATAATTCGTAAGCGATTTGGGGATTCATTAAACTAACGGAGGCCCCGGAATCTATTAAGATTTTAAGATTAAACTGTTCAGAAAAAATAAAAGGAAGTTTTGGCTGGTGGATAATGTTCAAATTCAAGTCGTATCGGGGTGTATGATAAGATTCTGAAAATCCTGGGAAATGTACGATTCCTCGTTTCCTTCATTAATCGTTACTTGTAGGTGATAGTCAGGAGCCTGGATATATTCTCTTTCATCTATATGGTCATATTTAGAGTGACTTAGTTCGTGAATTTCATTCTGGGGAATGTCTATGTGTTGAACATTGGTTAGTTCTTCTACGGTGTATTGGGGTTGTTGACTTACTCTTTGCCGGAATTGCTGTGCCCATTGATTAGCATTTTGGTTTCTCTGTTGGGTGTTTATAGAAGAGCTTCGACCGGAGATGGCCATTGGCGTGGGTTTTGGTAAACTCTGGGGATATATTTTTTGCTTCCAGACATTTTGATTTTGATGTTGGGTTTTGCCGAAGACTTGTTGACTAGTAAAAGATTTGTTTTGACCTGGCCGCAATTGAATGTTAATGGGTTGATTTGGCCAGTTAGGTCGAGGAATGAAGTATTGGGGATTCTGAGTGTTTTGAAATTGTGGTAGTTGTGGCCTAGGAACAGATTGTGGATTATAATTTGGATTTTTATTCGGCAATGGTGAGTTGGATTTCTGAGGGTGTTTCTGTTTTTGTTTTAAAAAGTCCATGAATGCGTCTTGCATCTGCACGTTATCGTATTGACTGCATAAAGTTAGACATTCGTCCAAGGTTTCTGGATTCAAATGTCGAACGTAATTTTTATAGGGATGATTTAAGCCTGATATAAAGGTGTCTTTGGCTTGTATTTTATACATATTTTATTTCGCTATTTGCACTTCCTTATTATCATTTTGTAAAATTATATGCTCTAAGAGTACTTGTAAACTGTGATACAATCGCGAATAGTACAATTCGTAATTTTCATTATGCAACTGATAGCAAGTTATTAGACTGTTTACGAGCGTTGATTCAGACCTTGGGTCAGCATATTTATTTTGCAACAATAGTTTTACGGCTTCCCAGTTTTCTGGTTTACTAGTTATTAATAAATCTCTTGCTTCACCTTTAATCTGACTAATTACAAATTCAAATATGAATATATTTAAAAGCGGATCATTAGAATGTAAATGAGTTAAGAATTGTTCGGCTTTCTGAACAAAATGTGTTAAATTTTTAGAGCCGCCCTCATATTGAGGTACCATAGGTTTAGCCAATTCTACTCTGCTTCTGAAATCACTGATTGAAAGAGCCATTTCGTTATTTGATTCGTTATTAGCGCGTGTGAGAGGACTCCTGTCTCTAATTGACATTAATAAAACAAAATATAATTGTAATCTCAATACTGTCTCGTATTTGAGGAAAGGGAAGAATATGAAAAATCGACTTACAGGCTAACGACGTGCATTTCAATCCGACGCGACGATGGAACAAGATGCAGCGAGATTGAACAGGAACGTCTGGATGACTTCTAGAAGTTTCCACAGGAGCTCTGCTTCCTCCTTTGTTCCAGTGGATGATCCAATCGAGTATTCAGCGGCGAATCGACAGGTGGATTTCCAGTTGATTGGTGTACCAGTTTCTAGGTTCAGATTCAAACAAACACTTGAAAGCGACAGCTTCTTTGATTCGCGATGAATTATTTTGCCTTTTGAATCCTGTTCGCAGCGCCAGTTATGTTTCTTCGTCCGGGAAACTTATATTTTTTAAAAATAACTTCTCGATACTTTAAACAATTAATTTATTTTACGAAACTGTTGTACACTTTGAAACTATTCTAATATCTATTAATGTACATGACACGTACAAATCAAGAATTTAGGATAGAATGTTTGTACTCCACCCGGTGATGTCCTTTTGTAGCTTTTTAGTTATCAGCGTGGAAGTGCGTGGATGAAATCCGCGGGGCGTTGTTATGCGTGGGTGTTTTTGGTGTAGTTTTATATTGACAACAGTCCAACAAATTTTGAAATTTCCTTATTATTAGAATAAAGTTGATGGTGGTGGTAAAACATTGCTACAAATAGCAGAAGGCAGAATTTCTTCCGATAACTCAAAATTTGCTAAGACAATATTCTTGTCAACCAGAGATAATTGATTGGCTGCAACATGATAATTTTGATATTATTAAGGGCCACTTTTACCACCTACGGTTAACAGTCCCCGTTTGGCAACCAACGGTTAGGCCTTAACCTGCAGTTAAAGCACTTTGGACTTTTACCACAACCAATTTACGGGTAGTTAAAAAACCGCTGGTTAAAATATAAAATCTAGGGATTTTTCTGTGATTGGCAACAGTTCTTTTCATTCTCGCGCTAATATATTAGGTTGTAGTTAGGTGTTCGACACTTCGGCACGGGTCCGGTATAATTCAATCACTTAACAAAGATAAAAATGCAAGTAGAAAAGCGAAAAAGAACGGCAAACTTCAGAAATGATGAAGTAGCCGTTCTTGTAGATCTTGTAATTGATAAAAAAAGATGTACTCGAAAATAAAAGAAGCGATGCAATAATGTGGACGGAGAAACAACAGGTAAGAATCAAAAATTTTATTTTTCTTAGGCTTGGATAGAAATTTCAGAAAATTTTGCAAGTATTACTGGTCTCGAAAGAGATTGGAAAATGTTACGAAATAAATATGAAATGCTTAAAAAAAATTGTGCGAAAAAAGCTGCGAAAATCAAATATATTTTTATTGGATCACTTCATATGGATTGACAATAGTCCGCCTAGGTCAACGCTTATACTGTGCATGTTTATGTATGATCATTGCGCTGGCTCTTTTCTTCATAAGCGTCGGACAAAATTTTAATTTCATTGCGTAAGAAATTGTTAAATTTAAAGAAAATTTTGGATTTTCGAATTAAAAATAAAATAAATTAAATTAAAGACTGAACGTTCTTTGCTATTAAAATCAAAACCAAAGCTTACCAACAGGTGAGAATCAATTTCAAACATAGGGTGCTCTTGAAAAAGGAGACTATGATCGCATTTTTATTTCAATTCTTTGATTAAAATTTCCATGTCCTACGTCCAAGTGAATGACAATCCAATTTATGCCAAAAACATAAATTGATGTGCATTTGCACTAAACCTCTAATTGTACTAACCATACATTGCACCAATTTTGCTATTATGTATTTATCAATATTTTAAAATGTTAATAAACAGTGAGTTATTATCAATAAATAATTAGTGTGTATGAATATTAAAATCGACTTTTACTTACCTCCAGACATTTCACGTAGCGTGACAAAAATAACAGACATTTTAAAATCACCACCACTATAACAAGTATACTTTAGAACCCAGTTTTGTTTTGCAATACAATTTGGTACCCTGAGATATAAATTCAATAAACAATTTAATAACGAAAAGAGTCTCTATGTTAAATTTTTATGCGTGACTTTGTCATTTAAGTTAATTAATTCACAAGTAGAAAAATTTAACAAACAATTTTGTTAACTTGCAAAAACACCGCAATATGTCTCAATATAAACAATGAAATAGTAACAGACCCAATTCGTATATCAAATCACTTTAATTTTTACCTTAATAATGTAGCCAAAACGTTAACTAAGTCCAGTAATTTAAACATCTTCCATACAAATATTATTCAAAACAACTGTACTTTTTTTCTTGGTCCAGTAATAGAAATTGACATTCTAGATGTTGTTGAGACTTTTAAAGATAATCTTACTCCGGGACATGACGGCAATAGCCCACTTCTGTTAGAACGTTTGTAACGCGCCTCCCCTTAATTACTGCTAATTACGGTTATTAATTAATACTGCCAAGTAAACAGACAAATAATTTATATAAGTAAATACTAATTACGGACCACTGAAACTTCTAAACTAAATTTATGACGGTAAAGGTTCGACCGGGTAAGACCTCCAATTATTGGCACTTTAAGAACAGTTTTACACATAACATACCATTCGTTTGCTGAATTAAAACTTTTCAAATTTTGTATTCACAAAACCACTTTCTTGGTTCATTTTTTACAAGCTAATGTTGTTATTATTTGTGTTTAATGCACGATTGAATTTAAAAATAAAATATTATTTGATCATTTCTTAGCGCTAGTTGTTGGCACTACTATCTAGTTATTGACACTTCAGAAATCCAATGACATTCTTCTCAAGTTTTTTTGTATTCTTTTGTTTCTCACATCTTTTCAATTTTTTTGCTTCTTTTTGTTTTATAGCTTCATGTTTTATATTTTCTTTTTCTTCACAAAAGTTTTTGTAAGCTGTAGATGTTATAACGTACGGCATTCTTTCTGTGTTCCGTTTTCCTGTTCTTTCCCGAGTTTTTTGCAACAGTAAATAATTTTTAATATCATCGTTTAAACTGATCTTCGGGCTTTTATTATTATCATTATTTATATCTATAGGCATTTCCATAATTTGTTTTTCTGTAAAGAAATTTTCATTGTGATTTCCTTTATCAGCATCTATGTAAGATTCTACTGATTTATCAAACTATTCTGCGTTTTCAGAACCATTAACAATTTGTTCAGTTGTGAGGACATTCTCAACACTTTGTGTAGTACTGAAATACTGAAATATTTTGTGCAGAATTTAAAAACCTTCAGACGAATTTTCGAGATCTTCATAAGAAGCGACTTTCAGCTGTTCAAATTTATTTAGTCCTACAACTCTTCTAAAGTTTTCTCTACCAGATTTTCATTTAAAATGTTTTGTCCCGTTTTCTCTTTACCCAAACATTTATCGAAATCAATAGCTCCAACGTTCCACGGGCAAAGACCACATGCCTTAAAACCGTTAGCAATTAATTCTGGTATTAATTTTGATAATATTTTTTTCAAAATTGAAGCAAAGTCTGATTTTTTAACTTGAGCAAAGGGTTGCTGCGTCTCCATCGTAATATTCCTTCTTTCCAATAAGACTTGAGAGGACGAAAACAAGACACATCGGCAGGCTGCAAGATTCTGGTTGCGTTAGAGTATAATGAAATCAACACAATTTGTTTTTCCGAACACAGTTTGCTCAGCTGATATGTTAAATGCGATTTATGACCGTCTACGAAAAGTATAATTGGAAATTTAGTGTTAGCTTTGTGAAGGAACCGATACAATATGTTAGCTACATACTCAAAAAATAACTCTGATTTCATCCATCCGTTCTCTGATATTCCTACGAATAATAAATTTTAAATAAGATTATGAACTCAACAATTTTAAGAAATATTTACCTAGTCCCCATTCTTCCGAAAAATTATTTGCAATTTCGGACGGAATTCTTTTGTACGGGTATATAACCATTGATGGTGTTATTTTTCCGGAACCCGCAAAAGTAAATATAACTATAATGTTCGATTTTGCGTTTCCTTGATCAATTTCATACACATTCCTAGAACCCTTCGGTGCGTCTTCGAATCAAGACTACAAGTGCCTAAGAAAACTACGAAACTCCACTAATTTCGACCGTTTCCGTTTAAGTGAAAATGCTATCTGCCTTCTACGCGTCTTGTTACTTAACATGAAAACAATTAAGCTCCGCCCTCGGACTTGCAGCGAAGATTCAAAAATCACCATAGCCAATCCCGTTCGTGGCATTTTTGATTCACATGCTGCCCTTGCAGATGTTAGAAAAATTAAGAGCACTTTACTACTCTCTGGGGGTGTTTTGTTCATGTCTCCCAAACATTTATAAATTATACTTATCCAAATGTATAAGTGCACGTTTTTAACAGGTCTCTTTCCTGGCTGAGACAAAACAGGTCACCATTACGACGAAACTCACCAATGTAACGTGATATCCCCGTACTTGTGGCTCGCACGTTTGCAGTTTTGACTCAACAATCTATACATAAAAATTTAGAAAAGCAATTTGAAATATCAAACTGGATTTGTTTATGGTTTATGACTCTATCGCTGTGGACGTCGCCAATTCCCAGACGGAACGGACAGTGACATGTTTCAAAATGACTGAAGTCTGGTCTTTGTGATTCCGGCGAGTATTTAAAATTTTAGAAAGCATTCAACCACATCGCTTTTTATTTTTAAAACAAATTATCGAAACATTTCACGTTGTATCAGAGCCATTGTAACTCCCTTAATGGCAATAATAAATAACTTCTTCAATCAAGGTACATTTCCTGACAAATTAAAAATTACGGAAATAAAACCAATTTATAAAACAGCTTCCAGACAATGAATCAAAAATTATAGACCGATATCATTATTAAGCTGCTTTTCTAAAATCATCGAAAAAATAGGGAGCCTAAAATTAACGTGTTTTCTCGAGAAGCATAATTTAATTAACAAATACCAATTTGGTTTTCGCAAAGGCCACTCCACAACTTCAGCCATATTAAAATTCCTGGGCGACTTGTATGTAAATTTGGACAAAGGCAATACCAGTCTAGGGATATTTCTCGATTTAAGTAAGGCGTTTGACCTAGTAAAATACTAATTAACAAGCTATATAAGTATGGTATTCGAGGTATCTCATTACAATGGTTTCAGAGCTATCTCACAGAAAGACACCATTACGTCACAATCAATGGAACTAAATCTGATTCTCTGGTACAAAATCGTGGTATCCCTCGAGGTTCTATTCTTGGACATATTTTATATTTACTATATATTAATGATTTCCCGCTAACTAATTCTGAGGTTTGCAGATGATACATCACTATTTATTCAGGCCTCAAACAACCATCATGCAGTTACGAATACAAACTCTGATTTATTCCTTACAAAAAAATTTACCTAGAAAATGATTTGATTCTAAACTCAGAAAAATCAGTCCACATTAACTTTAAGGTATGTAAAGATGTCGACTATAGTTTACTAATTCGATATCAAAATCACAATTTAGCTGAAGCAGATCAAACTAAATTTTTGGGCATTCTTATTGATAGTAATTGTAAATGGACCAATCATAGAGACATGCTATGTAACAGGTTGGCTCCTATTTGTTATTCATTAAAACAGCTCAAACGATTTGTTAATGCTTTTATTTTAAAAACTTATTACTTCTCCAACTTTCATTCATTACTATCATATGGAGTTACAGCGTGGGGTCTAGGTAACGGTATCGAGCGGGTACTAATATTACAAAAAAGAGCACTAAGCTTCATGGCAGGCGTAAGTTATCAAACCAGCTGTCGAGATCTATTCAGAAATTGGGAAATATTGACAATAACTGGTATTTTCATTCTAAATTTACTTTTATATGCTAGAGAAAATGTGACTCATTGGACTAACCTAAGTTCTTATCATAATTACAATACTAGAAATGGACTTACACTAGAAATCCCCCCCATAAGCTTTCATTTTACAAAAAGTCACCAAGATACTTGGCAGTGATAGCTTATAACAAACTTTTGAAGTAACTTAAAATCTTTAAATAAAAAAGAATTTAAACATACCATAAAACAACTATTAATCAATAAATGTTACTACTCATTCAGCGAGTTTTTGAACAACCCGATTTGAAGTATGAATCACTTGTAAAAGCTAGATAACATTCTCATTTTGATAACTGACTGTAATTATGTAATTGTACATCTATGTAATGTAATATAATGACATGTCCGACACCATATATTGGTCTTATGGATGTAAATGAATTATTATTATGAGTATTAATGAGCGCAGTACTAGTGCTTCGTCCACTTCGAAATCCAGTAAAATTCAGGTAAAATTTGACTAGCTTCCATATGAGTTTTTAAGGTATTGCAAACAATAGTTTCCAAAATCTTAGATGCCGTAGGCAATACACTAATCGGCCTAAGTTGTGTGCTACAGCAATTTTGGGGATTGGAGTTATTATAGAGGTTTTCCAGCAATGAGGCACCACAGCGTTTAGTATGATTATAACATGCCATTCATAAAATTTTCATTCTGTACAGGTCATGGAATTTAAACGTACGCGGTAAATTGATTCTTCGCTTCGCGCTGTCTGTCATATGACTGTCATTACTGTCACCAGAAAACGTAACTTTTCTTATTCTAGCGATTTTCAGTGTTTTTATAATAAAAATAAACGTTTACTTAGACAGGTAATTATTTTTAACTTCATAATAATGTTGACCTCCATCTTCTTGAAGATACAACTAAAAATGTAAATCTGGTTTCAAGATTCTTTGACAAGTTGAACACGAAAGATCAACTTGTTGTGAAAGTGCACGTACAGAAATTTTTGGTTGGTCTTAAATAATTTCCTGAACATTTTGTATGGCACAGCAGTTCTTTTCTTTGGACGACCGCTACCTTTTTTTCTTGCTATGCTTCCAGTTTCACGAAATAAATTTACCGACATCAAATTATCATAAAATTGACCATTAATTTTTGGTGCAGTACGAAAATACGCTTCTAACATGAACGCTTTTTGTTGTTCTGAGAAAACCATTTTAAATAATAAATGAAACCAAATATTATGAACTGTTTTGTAAATTGACGTTTAAAAAATTAGATATAATCAAAGACATGACTTTTTCTTCCACAGCCAACCTAAAATGAAAATTTTTTGAGTCGCTTGATATGTAAGAGCGCGGCCTTACAGTGGGGAAATACTAGTTTTAACATCTTCAGGTTTATACTGTAACGTTCTTTATTACTTTCGGTGTAGTTCGGTGGAAATTTGAATAAGTCCAGGTTCAAATAATCACCTATATTTAATACACTGTACGACAATAAATAAATACTTAAATAACACATACACTCCGCGACAACTGATTAACCTCTAGTCAGATTTTACATTTTGTTAGTTTTTTTTAATAAGGGTGGTTCTTGGTTTTAAATATAGGCAGAATAAAATTAAACAAAATATTGTAGAATATTATAATGCGTTATAAACTTTCATTATAAATATTTTTCACAAAAATACTGATACAAGTGCGACAAATGGTTGACCTCACTTATATTCTTTTAAATTTTGAGACTGAAATATCAAGTTACCATTACGAACAAACATCATTTTCATTATTGAACTTAATATCTAGTAGGCATCAGTTACAATCAGTCAAATTGTAAAAATGGGTGCTGGAAAAAGACTAACTGCAGAAGAAATTGGAAAAATTAAAATTTTAAAAGAAGAGGGCTACTCTAATAGGGACATTGCAAGAAAAATTAATAGAAGTCCTCGAGTTGTAAACAATTGGTTAAATAATATTGAAAATTATGGGGAAAACTATGCTGGTGGGGTGAAAACGGCAACTACCGAAAGGGAAAGGCGCAACATTCTACGCGAAGCTTCTAATTCCACTCTTACAGCAAGGAAAATAAAGCAAGCTGTTGGTAGCACTGCAAGTGTGGGAACTATTCAGAGGATAATAAAAAGTTGCCAACACCTCAAGCGACGTCGGTTACAAAAAAAACCATTGCTAACTGCACGCCACAAACAGGCAAGATTAGATTTTGCCAGAAACCATATGCACTGGATTGATCAATGGAAAAAAGTAATTTTCACTGACGAAAAAAGGTTTTGTTTAGATGACCCAGATGGTTTTTCTTACTATTTTCACGATTTAAGAAAAGAAAAAAGTATTTAGTTCGCCGTTATAATAGAGAAGGGAGTGTAATGATATGGGGGGCCATCTCTTCTAATGGACCAGTGCATTTAGAGGTTTTACAAGGCAGACAAACCGCCCAGAAATACAGACAACTTCTTACCATAGCAAAACCACTAATTAGTGACATTATGGAAAATGAAGAATGGATATTTCAACAAGATCTCGCCCCAATTCACAGAGCAGGGATCATGCAAGAATGGTTTAGGGAAGAAAATATTCAGGTTTTGGACTGGCCCTAGCATTTCTCCCGACTTAAATATTATTGAAAATCTATGGGGCTGGTCGGTACGTAAGATTTACGAGGATGGGTGACAGTATAATAACATTGAAGCTTTAACTAACGCAATCGAAGAAGCATGGGGCAATATTCCACAAATGTTATTAGATTCACTGTATCGTTCACTGCCAAATGGAATATTTGAAGTTATTAATAAAAATGGATCTCATACTCATTATTCATTGTAGTTACATTGTTAAATAAAATAGTTAAGTTCCACTTTTAATTTTATTTTAGAGCTGAGGTCAATCACTTGTCGCAATGCAATAGTCAAATTTAGTGAATATTCCTCAAAATGTATTAATTCCTTCAAATTCTCATTAGATATTTTAGATAGTAGTAATTTCAATAAAATAAATGGTAAAATTACCTCATAAAAATCAAGTGCCGCCGAAAAATAATGAAAAAATTGTGTGAGGTTAATTAGATGACGCGGAGTGTATATCAATACTGGCTCACTAACTCCTCCATAAGGTGGTCTTGGTTCTCGCGGACGCTGCGGGGCGGTGTAAACGGACGACTGCGGGGCGGTGTAGACGGTCGATGTAGACCACCTTGGCTGAGACGGACGGGAGACCGTCAAGTAACGGTAATGGTAGAGGCAGTGAGTAATATTCCGCGGAGGACCGGCAGAATAATTCCCAACAGGAGAGAATAGCGGGTTGACCTCGCTGGGTAACGGTATCGGTACTTGGTAATATTCCGCG
Organism: Dorcus parallelipipedus; assembly: GCA_958336345.1. Classification (NCBI taxonomy): domain Eukaryota; kingdom Metazoa; phylum Arthropoda; class Insecta; order Coleoptera; family Lucanidae; genus Dorcus; species Dorcus parallelipipedus. The sequence continues at coordinate 8,987,881 of OY284483.1, read as the reverse complement.
GAAGACCGGCAGAATAATTCCCAACAGGAGAGAATAGCGGGTTGACCACGCTGGGTACCGGTATCGGCACTTGGTAATATTCCGCGGAAGACCGTGTAGTGAGGTCATTTATACCGTAATTGCGAACGCACCTATTTTTCAATATGTCAAACAGTATGTGTACGTTAGGCATGCGCAGAACCAAGTTACAGTTTTTACAGTTGTGAGAATTCGCCTCTATGTTTATGTCTTATGTTCTTAAAGTTTAATAAACGTATAAGTCCGAAAGCCTCGTTATCTGTTTAAGTTACAACAGACCGGCAGAATAATTCCCAACAGGAGAGAATAGCGGGTTGACCACGCTAGGTAGGTTTGGGTTGGCACTCCGCGGATGACCAGCAGAGTACCGCTTGAGTCTTGGATCGCTTGGTCTTTTATAGTGGGTAGCGCCTCCCATCTGGTGACATATCCTGAGGAAGGGCAGCGCGTTCGATACATCGGTTAACCGAAACGGTCCACGCGGCTGATGAAAGGTCAAGCGCAATATCCACTTCATTATATTCCCCCCTTTCTTAAAATAATTATTGGAAATAATTAACCGTCCGGGTTGAATCCCTTCTAGAGGTCAAAACCTTTATTGGGGAATCCGTAACCCGCTTACAATTATCGTTTTTTTTTTCATCACCTTCCTCATAATAATGAAATCCCCGATACATCGTCGGCCATGGGGTGAGTCGGTGGCGGCGGCAAGGTTATCCACCGTATTTGTCCGGGGTTCCCGAGTGCTGGATAGGGCACACGTACCCGACGATCCCGAAGCCGGTTGGCCGGACGAAGTTTCCAGAGAGGGATGCGGACGGTCACAGCCAAATCCTTACCAGGCGTAGCAGGTGATCTTTTTGGGGTATGGCCGGTCGGTGTATCGAAAATACTCCGTTTCCTTGGCGAGGGTGTTTTGCCGAACAGTTTTAAAAATACCTGCTGGAGCTGGATGTCCCGGGGGATGGTTCGGCCTGGCGTCAATGGTACCGGAGTAACAGGCAAGGGGGTTACCACGGCAGGTACGGGGGTAAACTTGAACGGTGAGGTGTCCAAAGTCAAGACGTCACTCCCTTCGCCCGGGATGTGTGGTGGTGTCCTGGGGGGTCTCTCCGGCAAAGATGGGTGGCGTGGGATCCATGGTCACGGTGCTAGCACTATTCACGAATGGTTTGAGGTCTTTAATATGGACGCTTTTAATTGTTTTGCCTGTGGCGCTGTCTCTTAGTTGGAAAATGACGGGGAAAAGGACTTTGGTCACGGTATATGGACCGGAAAATTTTGGCGCGAGATTTGCTGCGAATCCTTTGTCAGCACTAGGTAGCGGGTAATCTTTCTTCATAACTTGGTCGCCGAGATGACATCTCCAATCCCTTCTTCTTAGATCGTAATATTTTCTTTGTGTTTCGAATGCCTGGTTTGGCACTCCGCGGATGACCAGCAGAGTCCCGCTTGAGTCTTGGATCGCTTGGTCTTTTATAGTGGGTAGCGCCTCCCATCTGATGACGTATCCTGAGGAAGGGCAGCGCGAACAAACAGCGCGTTCGATGCATCGGTTAACCGAACCGGTCCACGAGGCTGATGAAAGGTCACGCGCAATATCCACTTCATTACATTACCATCAGTTCCGGTTGCATTAGATCTGAGAGTTCGCAGCACTTTTTCTACCTCATCTTCAGATGTGGGAAGAAGAGACATTGGTGATGAAGAGTAACTTTCATTAGTTTCGTAAAAGTGCAGAATTTCAGGATTAGTTTTTATATTAGTTACACAATCATAAAATAGTTATTTACACTCTCCGGATAACTGATTAAGCAAATTTTCCTCTGTAATGATTCATAACTTATGAATATTCCAATCGGAGAAGTTCTTCCACAGCTTTTTCGAATTATTTCTATGTATTCGTATTTGATCGTGAATATAAGCGGCTTTCTCATTTTTTAAAGTTACCTACCGATAAATAATTTCTAAGTTGGGTATAATACAGATAATCTGCTTGTGTTCGTGATTTCTTGTATTTGTTGAAAGCAGCTTGCTTCAATCTAGTCATTTCTTTAATAGTGTTGGTAATGTACGGTACACGCTTTTTTTTAAATTTTTACCGTTCTGATCGGGGCGTGAATATCAAAAAGTATGTTAATTGCTGCATTAAAAAAGCTAACTTTGGAATTAATATCTGGTAGATTTTCAATACATTTCCAATCCATTCTTTTTCCATCGAAGGCAAATTCTTCATCACAGAAAAATTTATAATCACGGTAACTAATAGTTTTCGTCTCCTGTTTCGTAATTTGATCATTCATATCGCAATGTACCAAAAGGTGATCAGTCATTTCATTTAAGTCAAGAATAACACAATATTATTAACGTTCACATTTTTGCTGATGCAGATTAGGTCGATCAGCGAAGATGAGTTGTTGATGATTCTCGTTGGATGAGTTATGACTTGTTTTAAATTATAAGATTCCAAGATATTTTGAAAAGTCTCGAAACTTGGTGTTGCTGGCTTTAAATAATCGATGTTGGCATCGCCAGTCAAAATTATGTCGTCCACTTCAGTGCAGATATAAGCTAAAGCTTCTTCTACCTTAGTTAGATTTGATATGTGTGAGGAGGGTGATCTATAGAAGACGCCTAAAACAACTTTCATTTTTCGAATATTCAATATTATCCAGGCTTGTTCAATACCTTCCCCGTGAGCGCACTCAATATTAAGGGACTTCCATTTTATTCGGTTATGAATATACCAGCACACTCCCCCACCTCGTGTTTCTCTATTAGTTCGAAATATCTGATAATTACGTATTTGAATAAGATGTGATGGAAAGTCAGGTGTTAGCCAAGTTTCGGAAACGCCGATAACATGGAAATCATGATCAAGCATGAAATAAACAAAGGAGTCAAAATAGAAGATTAAAGAGCGGATATTTATGTGACAAACTTTGAAACTATCATGCAGTGGAACTTTTGATACAACAGTATTTGCTAGGTCTGAGGGACTGAATGTTGACTTGGCTGAAAATTTTCCGTGTTATTGTTTTTCTTTGGAAAATAGTACCTGTCAGCGTAGGTTCCCGCTGGTCAGAATTCAGGAGAACGCATTTTCTAGCCGTAAAGATACTCCAATTTTAAAAGAGACAGATTTTGCATTCACATACTTTTTTTTTAATCTGTGGTGATTGCCCAACGGGGTCCTAAGTCAAAGACTTGTCAGGACCTCAGGAGCGGGAGTGTATTTGAGTGTGTGTAAAGTGTTCCATGGCTTTGTTACTTCCAATCCCCTCGCCGTTTAAGGGGAAGCAGTGTCGAATTTTATCCCCAACACTTAGGAGTTAGTTTCTCACAAATATACTTCGCTTGCTCATTTTCATTTAAGCATTCAATTATGAGATCAGATGTGGTGTCTAAACTAAGATTGTCAAGATAAATCCAGGCGTGTTTTTCAATTGTCTGCAGCTTCTGCATAGCTTTATTAAATGTTTGGTTGCCTTTAGAAGTTTTAGAGGCACGTTGATCAAGTTTATTACGTTGCCTCACATTCTGGGATTTCCAGTCGTCCCCATTTTCCGCAGCTGGCTTGCTTGCCTAGGTTTCATTTCGAGGTATCTTTTGTGGATCTACATCAGTATCAGTATTTTTATCCTTTCCAATCGTTTTTATATCTGATTCAAGATTAATTACTTTCTGCATGATGTTTGATCGTGTAGCTTCATATTCTTTTAAAGGATTTGATATCTCCTTCGGTTTCTCAAAAATTTCCGGAGCCCTTCGCTGAACTTTGCCTCCAGGAATATTCTCTAAGGCAGCTATTTTTTTTTATTCAATAACGGCTTTTATTTTCAATAATATGTTACAACAAATTTAAACACAATATGGATTCTTAATAATTAAATAACATTGAGTTTCTTTATATCACAGTAAGTTGGTAACCAACTTGAATTGTGATGCCTAATTTACAAAAATAATAATTAAAAAGTAGGAGACGAAGTGCGCTTAACTGTAAGAGCAGAGATTTAATATTTAAAGTAATAAAAAATACTCCCTCTGTTCCAAATTATGGTATACATTCATTTAAAATCCTTTGCACTAAGCAATTGACATCTGACCAGCGCAATGGAATTTTACAGTTCTTACTGCAACATAAAGCCGGAAACAAATTTAGCCGCGGTGCTGTTAACGAAGCTGCAACTAAATTTGACGTTACTCGATTAACTGTGTCCCGAATTTGGCGTAGGGCCAAAGAACAATATGATAAAGGAACTCCTTGTGCCGATGTCTCAGCTAGAAAGAAGGGAAAATGTGGTCGAAAGCCCAAAAATTATTCGGAAACTTTTAATAAGATCCGGGATATCCCGTTTAATCGTCGCGGTACAATCCGCAGTTTGTCGTTTGCAAGTGAAATTCCAAAATCAACCCTTTTCCGCATATTTAAAGAAGGTAAACAGTTAAAGCGAATATCGTCAACAGTGAAACCAATGTTAACAGAACAAAAAAAACTAGCCCGATTAGCATTTTGCTTATCGAAGGTAAAGCCAAATGGATTTTTTGAAGACATGTATGACTACGTACATATAGACGAAAAATGGTTTTACTTGACTCAAGCTAAACGATCGTATTATGTCCTACTTGATGAACAAGAGCCTGAGAGATCTTGTAAAAGCAAGCACTTTATTACAAAAGTTATGTTCATGGCTGCAGTGGCCAGACCACGGTATGATTCTGCTAAAAAGCAGTATTTTGATGGAAAGGTAGGACTTTGGCCATTTGTTTATCAAGAACCTGCCAAACGAAACAGTAAGAATCGAGAAAAAGGGGCATTAGTGACCAAAACCATCGAATCTACCAACGTAGTCGAATTTAAAAAAGTGATCCTTGAAAATATTTTGCCAGCTATTAGATCTAAGTTTCCAGTGGCGCATAAAGCAAAACCCATCTACATTCAACAAGACAATGCCAAGCCGCATGCTTGTGATGATGATGAAGTTTTGCTAACTGAAGGATCAAAAGAGGGATGGAACATTCAATTCAAATCGCAGCCACCAAATAGTCCAGACCTAAATGTTTTAGATCTTGTTTTTTTTAATTCGATTCAATCGCTGCAGCACCAAGAGTCACCAAAAACTCTAGACGAATTAATCCAATGTGTGCAAAATGCTTTCAATGCAATAAGTAGAGATAAATTAGATAATGTCTTTTTGACACTTCAAAAGTGTATGGAGTCGACTTTGATGGTTTCCGGTGGCAACAATTACAAAATTCAACACATGAACAAAGAAAAGCTTCGTCGTGAAGGACGCTTACCTGTTTCGATAAGGTGTAGTGAAGAGGCTCTTACCACAGCCCGCAGTTTAGTTTAAATTTATAAATTCGGAATCAAAATTTGTTTAAATAATGTTTAAGTTAATGTTAATGTTAATGTTCAGTTCAGTTAAAGTTAATTTTCAATAAAATTCATCAAAGAAAAATGAATTGCTTTGTTTTGTATACTATAATTTGGGACAAAATAAAAACGGAAATGTATACCTTAATTTGGGACAGAGGGAGTAATACTTAAAAGTTAATTGTAGAGAATGTTGTGCAATTCCGTTCTGGAGATATTATATTTTGCTTCTAATAATTTATTTTTGTCCTCCGTTTCTTTCAAGCATTTGTTTAGATTTACTGATTCAGCTGTTATATTTTCCATTTTATCAGAAAAGCAATTTATTACTGCGGACTGCGTTTCGATTATCACATACATTTTGCTAATGACCATAAGAAGATCTTTCAACTCAAGGTCTTTATTTAAATAATCCATTTTAAATTTAGGGCAGCAATCTATAACATCGTTTTCTATTATGCCGAGTAAATTGGCACAACTACGATGATAATTTGCGCCACATTTTTTGCACTTTTTATCTACACACAACATCAAAAGTCTTGGACCCCCAAAAGATTATGATAATAGTTAATGAGATTATGATATGATAATATATGATATGATAAGATTATGATTATGATTATGATAATGTTATTAACAAAAATAAAAATATGCTATTGAAAACATGTTTTTTTCAGATGAAAATTTGATAATGATAATTGTTGATCAACGAAGGCACTAACAGAAGAGGCAAAAAGAAAAACTTTTAAAAAATTTAATAAACAGGAAAAGATATGGAAACAAAGGAATGAGTTAAACAATATTTAATAGTCAGTGTGCCCTCCTGCTACCCACCTGTGTCGATAGGTAGTAGTTTTCACATCGGTTGCACTTCTCCGATGTGGCCAAGCCAGCTGCAGTGAGACGGGGGGGTTCGAATCCGAAACGCGAGGCCAAACCAAAAATAGGCGCCACTTAATTTTTATAAAAAAGGGGAAATTAAGAAACCCAAATTACCTCCAGAACACGTTCGTTTATTACACAAAAACAAGAAAAAAAACAAACTTGTCCGAGACGATAACAAATAAAATAACTAAACAATAAGTCGACACCAAAAAAAGAAAATAATAAAAACTATTATTCTACATTAAAGTAAAAAAAGAATGTGTCTTTAATTTTACACCGGAGTGTACGCAATAAAGTGCATGTCAAACGGCGGCAAAATCAAAGAAAGAATTCCGCGAGATCAAAACGCGAATTAACGCTCAAAGCTGCGTAAAAGCAATACAGTAACGTTCCAACCTCTGTTACGTCGGCGTCTTGTTTACTGGTCGGCCTCTTTATATCAAAGTCGCCGCTACTCCTTTGTTATACGCCGCCAATCATGCCGCCAGACGGGGGGAGGGGGATCTCTGCGTCGCAAATCTGTTGACACCTGCACGCTGTGTTATCACAGGAGGAGTCCGCAACGAGAAAGGATAGCTCTAATCCGAAATCCGAAACAAAATTCGCAGTAAAGAATAAAAGCCTATAAATAAAAGAAATCGAACGTAAGGGTCAATCTTGAAAACTTTGCGCCGTGCAAAACTCACCTCGATTCTTTATCGAAGCTGAAACAAACGCGAACACGCGCTTCTCTGTCTCCACGAGGGCCTGGTTAGAAACGGCAATTTACCGTAAAGTTCACTTTCATCCTCTTGATGTAATGATTCGCACAAAATGAATTTGTTTAACGTAAATAAGATATAACCCGGGAGACGACGGACTTCGTTCTGAAGAAGGCGCAATGTTTTCCGTTCGATCGAGAAGGAACAATTTCCAAAGGAAGAGAGAGAGAGACACGCTCCGATTTACCATTGGCAGAATTCATCTCAGCGGTTGGGGGGAGCCAATCAGCTCAATGTGTACAGTGTCGCGGTTTCCAAGCAACTTTCCGGCACAATTAATTTTGCCTTATACAGGGCGTATTCGAAACAGAAAGGAAACGGGGCCGCGACAACGCTTATACAGGGTGTGTTCGAAATAGAAAGGAAAAATGAACTGTAACACTCCTCTGCTTCTTACTAACGCAATGACACGCCTATGCATTGAAGTAATCAATGAATTTATGATTTCCTGCGGAATATTGTTCCATTCCTCTATAGCCGCTGTGCTTAATTCTTCCGCGGTGTGGGATGGGTTAATCCGATTGCGAATGGCTCTAGCAACAAAATCCCACATATGTTCTATTGGGTTCATATCGGGGGATTGTGCTGGCCAATCCAATCTGATGATATGTCCTTCGTCCAGTGCCTCCCGAACCCTTATTGCACGATGTGGTCTGGCATTATCATCCATAAAGATGAAATTTTCACCCAGTTCATTGCGTAATGGATAGATAATGGGCCTAATAACGTTTTCAATGTAAACTGCACTTGTCATGTTCTGTTGTATGGGAATTAGCGCGGTACGACGGTTGAACATTATACCACCCCAAAACATGACTGTACCCCCTTCGTAAGGAGCAACTTCACGGGGCAAATTTAATCGTTCTTGACGACCTGGTGCCCTCCAGACCCGTTGCCTATGATCATCACTCACCAATCCAATTCTGGTCTCATCGGTAAATAAGACCCATCGCCAATGCCGTAAAAGCCATCCCCTATGCTCCTGCGCCCAGTGGAAACGGGCAGCTCGGTGTCGTCCAAGTAGAGTGGGTACTCTTAAAGGTCTTCTAGCACGTAAATTCGCACTATGAAGTCTTCTTCGAATAGTAGAGGTTGAAATAACACGACGAAACGTACCTTGGAAGTGAGCTCTAAGGGCCGGAGCTGAAGCATTTCGATGCCTCCGGGTATATTGAACCAAGTAACGATCCTCCCTTTCATTCGACACTCGAGGACGCCCAGAACGTGGTCTTCTTTCCACAGAACCACTTTCTGCATATCTATGCACTATGCGTACAACAGATGCTCTAGGGATATTTAACATCGCGGATATCTGATGATTTGAATGTCCAGCATCATGCAGTGCAATAATTCTTGTTCTATTGAAGACGGAAATTTTACGGCCCGGCATTATAACACGAGATAATCACGAACATCGTTTGACTACAAATGCAACAAAACTGACCCTGTTCTTCAACAATTGACAATAAATCACCCGTGTGTTATTATCAAACGTCATTGCTGCTTTTTGTTTCCCATACAATGTGCCTACTTTTATTAGTACTCAAAAATAAAAATACACCTTTCATTTCTTTTATATAGAGGGGTACAAGACTTTTGATGTTGTGTGTATATTCATTTCAATAGCGTTTAATATTCAGCGCTGAAGTCCAGATATTCCCGCATGCATTCGTAGAAAGAATCCGCCGGTTGCCGGCCGCCACTCTCCCGCCAGATGTGGACCACGACTTTCGACTTCCACAATAGGGTTTGTATCTTCTAGGAAGCTTTGCCAGCTATCGGACTCACGAACATAGCAAACAATTTTTAAAAATGTTTAATTTCTCTAATTGAGTTACATATCCAGCGATTTGCTTCTTATTACACTAACAACAAGACACTATTTAGGGGAAACTGGCCTAAAATGGCATACCATTTTTTATTACTGCTATAATTTTTTTCTTAGACGTCCTGTTTTAAAAGTAAGTTGAGCTATAGATAGCCTAGTTAATGACTAAAGTGTGTAACAAACAAGACTTTAAGTTTAATGGTTCTCGAGAAAACTTTATTATAATAGAAGTTGCGTTATTCATTTTACCCACACTAATCTTGGTAAAACGGCATACAATGAAGAAAAATGAGTTTATATCAACAAAACTTAACAAACCAATATTTTTGAGAGACTTATATAAAAAGGCATAACATTAAGTCTAGATAGAAAAATAATCGTTTAAACATGGAGAACAAAAAATGTCTATTCAATCGAAATAACAGGGTAAAATGGCATATCATATTAAGGACCTATTTACAAGCCTCACAAATGTACATTTTAGTTTTACGGTCAACTCCAGCACAAAGAACGTGGGCCCATTCCTTACACTTGCAACATCTTATCCACTGCTCTCCTGTTTTCGATCTGGAAAATGTTTCTACACAATACAAACAAAACGCATCATCGTTGTCTTCATTGTCGGATCTTTCACCATGAAATTTCAATTCCTCTTCATATGCATCGGCAGGATCTACTTGCAATCGTTTCTTCGCCTGTCGAGCTGTCTGTTTCATTCTTTGTTTTTTCTACCTCTTTTTGTTTCATTTCTTCAATAAAGGGACTGCTGGTTAGCACTGTTGGGGCTTTCTTCCGCTTTGTGGTCAAGGCTTTAGATGTTGATGGCAAGGGACTTAAAAAAGCCAATGAAACAAAGCCTTCCTCATTTTTAGTACCATTTTTATTATTAGGCGTTTTCTCCTCATTCGTAGCATCTAGCTCTGGTGTAGTTGACTGGGTAGCACTCGGTGAATTGGACTGATCTGTTGTAATGGAAGGCGCAAACAAGTGCTCAGGAAAAATATGTGGATTTATTGGCCAAAGTACTGAGTGTGCAAAGCCACTTGTACGAAAAACTCTTGCCACCTGAAGTTGGGAAATTGGTTTCCCGTCGTTTGATCTAATTTTTTTCGTAATTTCTTGATTTAAATATGCTTTTAAGGGTGCAAAAAATGATACGTCAAGGGGTTGGATGCGATGGCTACAATGAGGAGACAAACACAACAATATTATACCATTTTCTTTGGCATATTGCAAAACAGCCAAGTTTTTATGGCTGACGTGTCCGTCTACGACAAGTAGGACAGGTGACTCTTTAATCGCATGACTGAATTTTTAAAAATGCTGCATCCACTTGACGAAAATATCGCCTGTCATCCAACCCGATTCTTGAGGAAAACCCAGGGATGCTGTAGGAGCTCCTTCTTTCCAGTTCTTCCGTGGGAAAATAAAAGTTGGGGGGATGTAATTGCCTATTGGATTTGTACAGCAAACTACTGTTACGTGTATTCCTCTTTCAGCACCAGCAATTGTACCCACTTGCTTCTTTCCTTGCTGGCAAATATTTTTGGTGGATTTTGTACCGTTGATACTCCCGTCTCATCAGCATTATACATTCTCTCTGGCATAATTTTGTATTTATTAATAACCTCTTCATAAACTTTAAAAAAATTAGCTATAACTGGTTTATTGAAGGCCATTGCCAGAGCTATAAGATGTATTTTCGGGTTTTCGTAAGGTTAGACCCAAATTACGTTTCCTGAAACCTCTAACCCAGTCCCATCTAGCCCGCTTTGTAGTTCTGTTAAATCTGTGGTCTATTTTATTTACTTCTGCCCAATCGTAAACTAATCGTCGTAAGTCGTCACAGGTAAGCCCAAACAGTCGTTGCTCCAATGATTTCATGTGTTCAACTAACATTTGCTCTTGCTCCTTCGTAAATGTAGTATTGAATCTGCCAAGACCTTTTGCAACATGCTTGATTCTTTTATTACCATCTGTAGCTCTTCTTCTGAGTGTAGTAAATGGGACCCCAAAAGTTTTTGAGGCTTTCAGCCAACCCATTTGCTGACTTTGAACGGCTTGAATAGCATTTTCCATTGCATTCTCGCCCCATTTTTGCCTGTCAGTTTATCTAGTATATACATATACCAACCATTTCTGTAAAGATTAAAAATAAGTATGAAAACTTTAAATCAGCAAACACATTAACTCTTAAACGCCTGAATTTTTTTTTAAATATTTTGATATTGATTAAGCAAAACGTTCGCTAAAACAATGTTTTAAAACAAGTTTTTGATGATGTTGATGTCTGTCTTTGTTTAACAATAGAGAAAAATAATGTTACTTTAAAGTAACGCTAGGCGCTTAAGAAATCAAAAAAAGAAGTTTTAAAAATCCTTTTATAAATAATATGAATACATAACTTTATTAATTATTAGTATGAAAATGACAAAAACAGTACGTGCAAAGGCCAATATTGCATCTTTTACACATGGTCCTCGTACTTGAAGAACATCCTTCACCAGCGCATCTTCTCCGCTTATTGTTAGGAATGAATGCAACTAAATGATCCATTCTATCGTAACGCACATCATCAGGTACGCGATTGAAACTAATGCTGGATTTGGAAGTTGACGGTCTACCAGCTCCTTGAGGTGGCGTGCCATAACTCTGGAGGTATACGGTGGTTATTTCCCGACGAAATTGCAGTTGGGTCAAAGTACCACCAGATTTTTTATGCAGTTGCCATGCATTGTGAACGGAAACGTCCAATAACCATGAAAATATGGACCACCACCATTTTTTTCCCCTTACACCAATTCTGTACCTGTTGACATTTTCGTCCATGAGGTCCGTCCCTCCCATATACGAATTATATTGCCCAATTAAATTAGGCCTTGGTACAGATATAATTGATTTAGAAGCCTGAGAGTACCGTTTCACATTACTAAGTGGGAAAACTTCAAAGCAAGTGGATCCTACACTTACTACTCCATTGTCCACCCACTTAACCATTATAATGCCATCGTTGCGTTCAATAACGGATTCATATGTCCCTCTTGAATTTTTAACATAATTTTTTTTTGTTGCCAACGGACAGGTTTTCGGAATACGGTTATCCCTCATAGTTCCAGTTCCATCGTAGCCTCTTTCTTTTAAATGGTTCAGTAAAGCAACACCTGTAAATAAGTTGTCAAAAAACAACTTATAAGGTAAATTTCGTTTTTCCTCTGACAAGTCGTCCAGCATCTGAACGAACGGAGCTGTTGCTTTTCCAACAACTTGTTCGTAGTCGGCTCGTCGTCTTGGATTATTACCTTGATACATTTCAAAGTTGAGCAGATATCCGGATGGGGTGTTCAAGCACCACATTTTATAGCCAAAACGAATTGGCTTACCACGAATAAACTGCTTGCAGTTGTGTCTTCCGTAATATCTGATCATACTTTCGTCGTAATTCATATTTTCTTCAGGTTGATAATATGATAGGAACTTTTCCTTTACTTTGTCCATGAGGGGCCTCAGCTTCCAAACCTTATCATTCATGACTGGCCTATTATTGTCAGCGCAATGCAAGAAACGGGAAATTTAAAGAAAACGGTCCCTTCTCATGGAATTGTGTACAAGATCAATTTCTCATGTCTCCCAGCGAATCCCAATAAAAATGTTTTCCTGGTAACTGATTGTATCCCGTCAAAATCAAAATAGCTAAGTAGCATTTCATTTCTTCCACAGAAATTTTTGGATCAGCACAATTTTTGAAAAGAGCATAACACTGTGATTCTTCGATTAAAAATTTGATCACATCATTGCCAAAAAACAACTCGAACAGTTCAACACATGAGAGTCCTTTGAATGATGTATAATTTGGCGGAACAAATGGACGACTAACATTTTGGACATCCCCATTGATCCACTCCCACTTACGAGATTTTAGTGGTAAAGATACTTGTGGTCTATCTTGTGAAGATGAAGGTCCTGGTGATGGCTGACTCCCTTCATCTGCAGCTGATTCACCCAATAAATCATCAACATTACCTATTCTTTCATCATTTGTCAAGCGGATTTCAGCTGGAGCACGAAGCTGCGCCCCACTTAGATTATCGACCACCGCACCATCGTCCTCATCTCCAGAGTCTTCATCGGTGAGAATATTTGCCTCAGGCGGCTCAATATATATTTCTTCCACATTTTCCTCATCATATGCCATCTCCAATGCTTCTTGCAGTGTAAACCCCCGCCTATAAAAGAATCCCATTTTTTGCCTATAATGTTTATTTTGGCAGTACAAACGCCTAGCGTTACTTTTATGTAACGCAGGTGATTGCATGAAATTTAGATAGGTAGCATAAATACAATTGTATTTCTAAAGTGAGGTTGTCATAGTTGAGTACTTTACGAATGATATTTGACCGGTTGCACTATAATATCAAAACCAACTTAAAAACTGTACTTACGCAAAGTTGATATCCATCCCTAATACCGTGTAAATAATGCACCTTCAAAAACTCTTCGTATAATAATAACACCAAACTAGTAAACAACATTTAGCACACGTGTTCATTTGTTAGAGAGATGCTTTGGGAACACATAGGTGCCATTTAGTTACATTTTATTTACATAAACGCCAAAAATATTTTTATGTAGAACTCTGCAATCGTTACTTTAAAGTTACGCTAAGCGCTTAAGGGTTAATTAGATATCTTATATTTTCAATGACATTGAATGTGCCCAAAATGGCGTACACCTGTTGGTCGTATTCCGTTTTACCCTATTGGAGACATTTTGCAACTAACCTGACTTTTAAATAGCATGCTTGTGATTTAAATTTGAATTATAACAATATGTTATACACAAATATCCACTATTGAATACGTACCTCTCAGATTTCCAATATAATTGTCCTAGTAAATTTTTATTCACATAAACTGTTCGAGGAAAAAAGTTTCTATGAGCACAACAACACATCCACGTGCATAAATCTCCACTGGTGCCAGTCTCGTTGTTCTCTATTACAAATGTATTCGATATCAGTGTTGCCAACATCCCTATACAAGAATATGGTATCTAGTTCACGCGCGTATTTCAAAACTAGCTCTATGTCGTTTTACCCAAGTATGCCATTTTAGGCCAGTTTCCCCTACCAGTCCAAGTAACTCTTCCGTTCAATTACGGCACTTTTTACCACAATTTCAGAAGATTATTTGGATATCACATAGACGCGTGTTTACCATCTTCGCACACTTATCGCATACACTTATGCAACATATGTGATCCTTTTAGGAGATTGTATTCTTATGTGTGTTCCATCAACCACACTCATAAATTGGGAAATGCAGCGATTTCGAAATATTCCCTCTGTTAAATAAGCCGCATCACATGCCACCAGTGCAACATTTGAATGAAGATAACTTTCGAAATAGAAGATTATTATGTGACGGAATGATTAACAGAATTAATGAAAAAGAATATTTTTTGTTCTCTACACCTGGCATATTTAATAGATAAAATACGAACCATTGGACAACTCAAAACCCCCTTGCCCTGGGCCAAATGAACTGCGAACAGTTGATGTAGAATTCACAAAACTGAACGTCACTCAAATTTCTGACAAGTATTTTTGACAAAAATGTCACCCTAACATGTCCTACTCTGAGGCCCGTTTGTACCACTGTACCACTTCTGTGTAAAGTTTAAGTGTAGCTTTATTAGAGTAAGTGAAGCTTAATTCATTGCACCATTATTCAAAGTGTAACTTTAAGTTTTAAGTTACGCTTATTTTAAGCCTTATAATTTAGCGGCTTAAATTATCACCTTATGAATGTCAGTTTCAAAATCTGTCAATTAACTTGGGCAATTTTCTGTAATTTATTATAAAATGGATTGGGAATTAGAAAATTACGATAACTTGGAAGTTATAGAATTTGTTAATTTTGGTTTTCCACGCGTTATATATACGAGAAAAGATCACTTCAATGATTTTTATGAACTTTTTCCGAAGATTTCGCTTAACAAAAAACACCGTGCGTGAATTAGTAGTGAAAATTGAAATTAGAATATCCATACGATACGTAAGTATACCGCGTGTCCCAGAACTCGCGTACAAGCTGTTAACACCAGATTTTAACATTTATTCTAAAATGGATTCTGCAAAAAAGTATAATTAAAATCCTTTTAGTTTTTAAGTTACAAAGATTTTAATTTAACCAATCAAACACGCTTCCGTGAAGGAAAATTAACTCAATGTATGTATTTCCTAGGATATGACTGTAGGTATTGTTGATTAAAAATAATTATAAAGTTTTGATAAAATGTTTGGTCAACTTTTAATTATAGTACTGTCATTTTGACATTGAACCATAAAAAACGAAAAGACACTTTAAACAACTAACGATTTATTAAAGTAAATGTTCAAAAGAACCACCACCAATTTCAATACACAGCCTTGCCCGTCTTAGTAAGTTGTCTCTTGCATTTTGCAACATAGCTGGAGTCACCATTGCTACAGCATTCATAACTCTATTTCGCAATGTGCCCACATTATTTACGGGTACGCGGTAAACAGTGTTTTTTATGTGCCCCCAAAGAAAGAAATCTAATGGTGTAAGGTCGGGAGATCTGGCCAGCCAATTTGGATATTGCTGGTTCATAATGTCTCTAACATTTCTCGCAAAATGTGCCGGCGCACCATCGTGTTGAAACCATTGGTTTACGTAATTTGCTAAAGCTACATTTTCTATCAGATTAGGTAAATTTTCTTGTAAAAACTGCCCGTAATTTTCACCATTTAATCTTGGGGAAGTTCAAAGGGTCCAATCTACAAAATGGTTTGACCTGACAACGGAAAAACGTAAATGGTATGCTTACTAGAGAATCACCGAGAATACCAGCCCAGAAATTTATACTGAAACGATGTTGAAAACCATGAATAAACACTGCGTGTGGATTTTCAATAGCCTACACATGGAAGTTGTGACTATTGAAAGTCCCTTGACGACAAAAAAAACGATTCATCAGTAAATAGAACATTTCTAATAAAATTAGGGTTTTCTTCATTTTGCTCAAGTAACCAGGTACAAAACTCGACTCGAGGTGCATAGTCATCAGGCTGTACATGCTGTACTTTGGTGTAATGGTAAGCGTGCATCCTATTATCACGTAAAACTCTTTGCACAGTACTTTTCGAAATATTCATGGTAGTGGCCACATCTCTAATGCTTCTCGTTCCATCCTCATGAAAAGATTGAAGTAAATTTTCTTCATTAATAGGAGTACGTACCGTCCGGTCGACACCGCCAACACCTTTTCTGACGGGCACCACAGAACCACTAGTTCTTAACCTATTAATTAATCTCAAAATGACGTTTGAGCTAGGATGTTGGCGATTTGGAAAACGTTCCCGATACAGCCTTTCTGCTGCTTTAGCGTTTCTTCCACCCTCACCATACATTATTATCATTTCAGTGTACTCTTCAGCAGTAAACATTTTTGTAATGCAGCTAAAATTTTTGAAATTTTGACTTGTCACTGTGACATTAATGTGATGATGTGATGGACAAAACAAATATTGAAATTATTTGTTCTTTTAATATTAAATTTGTCATGAGAACAACAGCTCAGGTTAACTTTACCTACAATCTTTCTACTGTGATTGGATAATTTAAAATTACCGTAGTTTAAAAACTATAGGATTAAATAAAAATTTTATGAAGAAATTCCTTTCAACAGAGAGAGCAGAGCACGTGGTTAACGGCCTGTACGCGAGTTCTGGGACAGCCTGTAGAATAGTAAAAGTGAAGTGTATTGCAATTTCATTCACTGTCTAGGAATAATTCTGTATCACCGGTTAATCAATTATTGTTGACTTTAAGATATTATGCTACGGAAAATCATCTACAAAGCGTAGCTGATTTTAGTGGTGTGCATACATCGACTGCATGTCATATAAAGGGTGTTTCAAAATGACCGCAAGATTTGAATTTCGCGACATTTTCTTTTGAGCAAAAGTGTTGCTCTAAAAATTTGACTACTATCAAGTAGACGCATCCCGATTATCAGTCATGGAACGTTACACGACCGAACAGCGGATTTTAATAGTGAAAACTTATTTCAAAAATGGTAAAAGTTTAGCGCAAACAGTTCGTAGCATGCGTGCAATTTTTGGTCGACAAAACGCACCAAATTCTTCAACGGTTAAGAGATTGATCGAGAAATTCAATCGAACGGGCTCGGTTGTGAACGAGAAATCATCAGGTCGTCCTCGGTCAGACCGGTCCATTGAGTCACTAAGGCAATATTTTCAATGGACCGGCCTAACCGGTAAACTTGCACTAAACTTTTACCATTTTTGAAATAAGTTTTCACTATTAAAATCCGCTGTTCGGTCGTGTAACGTTCCATGACTGATAATCGGGATGCGTCTACTTGACAGTAGTCAAATTTTTAGAGCAATACTTTTTATCAAAAGAAAATGTCGCGAAATTCAAATCTTGCAGTCATTTTGAAACACCCTTTAGTAAAGAGAGCATCTGAAGCGGTTGCAGAATTAGCTGATTAATATATTCATTGTCCAGACCCACCTGAACAAGTTTTTGAAAAACAGAGGGAATTTTTCGAAATTGCTGCATTTCCCAATTAATGAGTGTGGTTGATGGAACACACATAAGGACACAATCTCCTAAAAGAATCATATTTGTTGCATTTGCAAAATCTATCTTGTGGATCTTGCCACAAATTGCTTTAATTAGAAGTATATTAGAAGTGTTTAGTTTATTTAATAAACCGACAAAGTACAATAAAAATAACGTCAAAAAGTATACATGTAAAACTTAAAACAAAACAGAGTCGTTGCCTACGTTGCAATTACTTCTTAATAGAATTCAGGTTTTTATGATATCTAACACAACGTTAAACTCTGAAACCAAACAAAAAAGCAGAACATTTTGTGCATCAACAATAAGTGCTTTGCTTATGATGGTATTTATGTAATATTATTCTTAAAGTTTTTATTATGTTTTAGGAGGAGACGATCCTGAAGTGTTTCGCAATAGAAAACACTACTTTTCTGTAAATGTGCCAGCAGTAGGAGACAAGAAATTAAAATGTTTGGATATATTAGGCCAGGGGCCTATTTCATAATAAAATACAAGCTAATAATATTAGTATTGAATAAAACGTTTGATGTTTGAATTAAGGACGAAGTAAAAAACTATTCGTTCATTCAGCTGATAGTATCGGTTTGTAAACCGAAACTGTCAGCTATAGTTTTTTACTTCGTCCTTAATCCGATCATCAAACGTTTTGTTCAATACTATAGTCCGTCTAGAAAGTATCCGGAAAAAGAAAATAACACTGTAACTTCCAGTTTTTTAATTTATGAACGAAACAATTACAATAGAGTAAAACAATTCTAGTTGCATCTGCAGTGTGAGTAGCCCTCAAAATCTCCGTTCTCCTTCTTTTCGTGCGTTCTGAGCACTCTTGAAAATGTTTGCGGTTTCTTTGAAGACATTTTTTTCTAGAATCAGTCGTGCCAAAAAGCAAAAAGTATTCAACCAACTTTTATTCTGTTCCTTGAAACGGTCTTTTATACGGTTACAAAGTGACCATTTTTTCTTAAACTGATAAATAAAGTGGGTTAAGGGTGGATAAACCTTTGTAGACTCATTTTCTCCGCGGCCACTATGAGAAGCAATATACTTTTTTAAATCTAATAGTTTCCCTTCCAATGTGGACGAATGGGAATTGAATATTATTTCACACAATTGGAGCCGTGTGACAGAAAAGTTCCTCATTTGACTTAGTCCTGAAATGAAACAGAAATAATAAAAATGCGCACTTTTGCGCAACTTGTTATTCCATATTCTGTTATACAGAAAGGTGTTCTAACAAAATTTACAAGATTTGATATTTGAATGTGTTTGAGTAAAAAGTAATACGCCATTTTCATAATGTCAAAGATAAGAAATGTCAAAGATTTCAATGTTTTATTTTTATTTTTATATTACAAGGGGGAAAATTATGAAAATTATAACATGCGTCATTAATTTACTTACCTTTAGAAGCAAAATTCACGAAAACAGTCCAGGTTTCGACGCCTTTCTCACCGAGCAAACAGTTTTTCAATCAGGAAAAAAAAAACAAGTACCTAAGACAGATTAACGGCTAGTGGCCTACTTACAATGACACTGAAACTATCTAATAAGTCGATGTCTCTGGGCAAAGGTTTTGAATGACGTTTGTTCAAGTGTTCTAAACACGTCAGATTTTATTTTATCTCAGTACAAGGTTTCTTGATTTTTGGTGATTTGGTCACAAAAAGGGATAATTTGCCCCACTGTGCGGCGCCAGCACTGCAGGGTTAAGAATAATCATTCCTTTACTTCCAACACATGTAACCATGGCAACGTTTACTTTTAACGGATGATTAAATTTAAGCAACGTTTGTGAAATCCACCATGAAAATTTTTAGTGTTGTACCAAGTAACCGACATTGAGTTGGAAAATGTCAATTTCATTCTTCCAAACATTCCAACTCCAAATGTAGATGTTCCGAGCTCTGAAAGAAATTTGTGGAAAGTTCAAGACCACGTTAAAATGAATTTGGACGACAACGATCTTAAAAAAAAAAATGTAACTGCTCAAGCAAAAAATATTTTGAAGAAAAAGGTAAACCTATGAATTTAACAGTGAAAGAAGTAAGAAAACTTTTTTTTTAATTCTTTGTTGACGTCTTGTTTGAAATACCCCCAAGTAAAAATGTACTAGTCTAGACCTACTAAAGAAGTTGTATTGCCTTGGCTATATCAAAGGACCGCTTTTTTTCGATAAGGAATTATTTTAAGGTTCTTATAGATGCAAACGTACTACTTCAAACAAAATTCGGCATCTGATGGTACGAGTTCGTCAGGGTTGCTTATTGCTTATTCATCAGGGTTGCTTATACCTAGATGCAAAGAATTAGTAGTGGATGAACAAATGATTCCTTGGAACTTGCATACTTAAACAATTTGTAAGAGAGAAACCGAATCCCGAAAGTTTAAAAAACTTTGTCTGCGCTACATCAAATGAACTCTTACTTGAATTTGAAATTTACTAAAGTAAAAACACATTTTTACACAATGAAACAAAACATCTGGGAGTTGATCCATCAGCCGTAATCAAACTTACACAGAAGGTACACATACTTTTGGAGACAGATATTTCACCATAATGCCTCTGCTTGAAGACATGATATAGAAAAAATTCGTGGCAACAGAAACGATTATGAAATCTAGAATACCTGCTAGTGCCCATTTAGCATCAGAGAAAATGATGCAGCGATTAAATCGTAATTCAACAGAACAGTGCGTTCGAAGTGACGGTAAAATTAATTTGGTATAGTGTTATGTTAGTGATCTGTTCGACAGAATGATCAGCTACTACCGTATGAGCACAAGAACAAAAAAATGAACGATTAGGACGCATTCACCTTTTTGATTTGGACGTAGCAATCGCTTGGATTTTGTATAGACCGGACAGAAAAATCTTTGGCGACAACATTGGAACAGTCATGAAGTTCCTAAAATTTAAAACGCATGTGGCTACTTTTCTGTTCGAGGAAGCGAATGTGATCATTTTTGTGTTAAACCTGACTAAACTGAGTTGAGTGGCCTATTAAAAGTTTTCGGGGAAGGGAATATACAAAAATTCTGAATATCAGTATACTGTCCTAAGGAAAAG
Organism: Dorcus parallelipipedus; assembly: GCA_958336345.1. NCBI lineage: Eukaryota > Metazoa > Arthropoda > Insecta > Coleoptera > Lucanidae > Dorcus > Dorcus parallelipipedus. Next base: position 8,967,306 of record OY284483.1, on the reverse strand, counting down.
CGGTCTTTCAGATTAAAATATTTTCACTTTTATATCACTTTTATAATATTAGGTTGTTCGGAAAAAAATGTCGTATTATGTTTAGAATTTTTTGATTCCAGAAAAGTTGGATGATATCATCGTGGAATACAACTGCTAGCAGGAAGATGGCAAAAGGTCACTGATGCAAATGGTGAGATACAGTTCAATCAAGATTTATATACTTATGTATATAAGCATTCTGAATTAAAAAGAAAACGACATTTTTTTCCGAACAACCTAATATAAACCATATTACCTAGCATCCTAATTATTAATATGTATTCATTTAAATGTATAATAACACTAAACTAAATTGTAAAAATATTGATAATACATCATGATGCTTGCAATTAAAATGATATCAAGTTTGTAAAACATATTGTAAATTTTTCCTCAAGTAAGAACCAATTTCATTTTTGTAACAATTTTTGGGTAGTAGAGTGTGCGACTCTACAGCTTGTAATAAATAATTGTCTGAACGAAAGAGTTGGACGAGTAATTGAGGGTGTCAATTAAATCTCGATGCTCAGTATTAACAGATATTAAATCTTGTCGACAGTTATTAGTTTTTTTTTATAATACGTTTAGCCAAGCTCCCAGAGATGTATTTATGGCTTTCTATTGTGAGAAATGTAGTTTTTAAACAAGAATGTTCTTCTATTTTAAAGTTCTCCATCTGTTCTGAATCCAAAGCTGCGCAAGTTGTTGCCCTTGTCCCACTCAGTACAAATTCATTTAGAGAAGTTAGTGCACCTTCAGAAATATCCTCTTTACAGTTGTAATTTGGAGAACGACAAGAAGTAAAATTATTGATTATTAACGTTTTAAAGAATGATATGAAAGAAAGACATGAAGGATTAATATTTCGAACACCATGACTGCGAATATTGCTAAAAAGATTCTCTATCGGATCCTGGTTCACATCCCTTGGACATAAGTAATTAATTCCCATATTTTTGGCATTTTTGCATAAATGAATTGTTTTTACCCAATTTTTAACTGAAGGTCGTATAAATAAAATCCATGCTTTCAAACAGTTTTAAAGCCTTATAAAAAAAATCCAAGTGTCCACTGGTTTCGGTAATGGCACATCGCAATTCTTTTCCCTGTTGTGGAAACTTTCCTGTACCACTACAGCTGTCAAAAAGTTTATCCTTTAGTAAAACAAAGTGCCCTGTATCTCCAGCTGATGGTGAAAAATATAGTTTTAGTCCTTAATGTTAATATGAACTTCAACATAAATAAACTTCTTTTAACATTCAATTTTAAAAAGCCATATCAAATATTCCAACTTAGTTTTATTTGATTTTAGAATATAACATGTTTCTGGAGATCATATGTAATTAAAAGACAAAAAGTTACATACCTACTCTATCAAGCATACACATTGTACTTCCAACTCTATGAGAATAAACTTGGACAGCAATTTTTATCTTCATTTTCTTCATCTTTTGGCGATACACATGTTCATCTGTTAATTTGTTCAAACAACGAGTGTCATCGTTGCTCTTGTCAAATTCATATAATTTAATTATGTCTTCTCATCTAGCAGTCTTTTTTACTCCTTCCCACGTGTATTGAAGTGTATTTCCTAAGAAGAAGTTCCTCATTCCTTTAAGGAGATGTGGAATGTCATAAAGAGGAATGATCTCTTGAAGAGTGTGTTCTGCTTTTTTCATAGCCAATCCTAACATTCTGTTTTCCATTCCTTGCACGGACAGCTGTTGGTTTGTTTTGTTTTTCAGAATATTAATTGCAGCTGTGTTGGCTGCAAACTGATCGCATACTGCTTCGACAACTGTCAGTCCTAATTTTGTATTTTGAAATCACTTTGACTTAGGACCCCAATGGGCAACCACCACAGATACAAAAAAAAAATTTCTTTTACGTTTCGGGCTATACCAGTTGATTTCATACATCCTTCTGAAAAATGAAATGCAATTGGCTGTTTCCATATTCTTCTAATTCCTCTCGCCATAAATACCATTGCATGATCAGCAAATTTTGCTTTGGAGACATCACCTTGATGTTCGAACCCAATAATTCTGTCTTCTTTAATACTATACCACGTATCCACCGAGTGTGGTTTTCTTTTCTGGTGTCTAAACTATTTAATATAGAAAAAAATTTCAAACGCTATGATCCTCTAATAAACTCTGTGCGTTAAATTTATTTGCAATTACACAGGGTGTTCATTTTACACGTGTCAGCAAGTACCTTTAATATCTCAAATGGAATGCCCTATATATTATTACGAATTTTGATAGATCAATCAATTTGGAAAATATTTCATTAACATATTTCCATACCTAAACCTAGTATTTACAGAGATAAATGCCATCAACCAAGAAACATCTTAAATGCAGGCCATTATTAAATTGCTTTTAACTTGCTTAATTGAAGAGTCTTCATTATCATTTATTAGCGTGCCATTGCACATGCTTCAAGCTACTTAGCTTGAAGCACTGTATTAAACTAACCGGAAGACTATGCAGATTGTTGGTGGCTTGCAGTTCTTTCTGCTGAATTTAGAAATTAAACATTTCAAGTTTTTCTTATGGAACACCCCATAAGTAAAATCATCAACCGATGTAGAATTAAATTTGCTATCTTTTTCCCAAACAAAGTCCTATACTTAAAACCTACGGTTTGTGAGGTAATTCTGGTTTTCTTTTTGCCTCATGATTTTTGTCAATTTTAGGGTGCTATGAATAGCTTCTAAAATTTATATTCAACAATTTCCTGATAGAAGACAGCCATACACAAAGACTTTTAGTAAATTAAAGGAAAGATTTGAAAGAACAGGCAGTATTGCAGTATTGCAAATTATTCCTAATAATATTAACTTACATGGCACCCTAAAAATGACAAAAATCATCAAGCAAAATGAAAACCAGAATTATCTCACAAACCGTAGGTTTTAGGTATAGGACTTTGTTTGATAACAAATTTAATTCTACATTGGTCGATGAATTTATTTACGGGGTGTTCCATAAGAAAACTTGAAATATTTCACTTCTAAATTCAGCAGAAAGAACTGCCAGCCACCAACAATCTATGTAGTGTTCAGGTTTAATATAGTGATATTTAGCTTAAAGCATGTGTAATTACACCCTAATAACTGATAATGATTAAGTGTAATTTAATAAGGGTCTGCATTTAAGATGTTTCTTCGTTGACGGCATTTATCTCGGTAAATAATAGGTTTAGGTATGGAAATGTGTTAATGAAATATTTTCCAAATTGATAGATCTATCAAAATTCGTAATAATATATAGGGTATTCCATTTGAAATATTAAAGGTATTTGCTGAATGAACACCCTGCGTAGTTGCTAATAAATTTAACGTATAGAGTTTTTTTATATTAGAGAATGATAGCGTTTGAATTTTTTTTTCTATGTTAAATAGTTTAGGTATCAGAAAAGAAAACGACACTCGGTGGACACGTGGTATAGGTACATTACTATTAATTATTATGTTACCTCATCACATGTAAGAAAGCCGGTTGCTTTTTCTTTGTTTTTGGTTTTTGATTATATATAATATGTATAACTTATATATATAACTTGTACATAAAAGAAGTAAATAGCGGCATAGCTGGCAAGGAAAAGTAACTGTCGACGCACGTTTCGGTCTTATTACCTCATCAGGACAGTATAACCAAGGTGTAAGGTGTTGACACTTGGAGATAGAAAACAACAAATGAAGCAACCGACCAGGAGACCGAATGCACATTTGCTGCAACCACTGAGAAGATCCGCAATTCGAGAGCAACATCCAGTATAGCAACGGAGGCAAACATGGTCAACCTGCGTTACTTCAAGAAAAAGCCGGGATATAAATAAAAAAATCAAAAGGATTCATCACTTCATAATAAATTGGCTTCACCAAGGCAAAGCCAATAACACTACAATATGTTACGGTATTTAAATTATAAACTGATATGTTATGATTAGAATTATCTCTCCAAAGAATTTTTTGATAACGTCTGTCATCGGAATGTATTAATATTTGTCTGTACATCTTTTCTATGTCTGCACAAACAACAATTGGAAATTGTCTAAATCTAATTAAAATTGCAAATAAATCGTTGATGATAGTTGGAGCAGTATACAATAAATTGTAAAGTGACCAACCAGAATTTGTAATAGCTGAACCATCAAATACTACACGTAATTTGGTTGTAAGACTTTCTTGACGTAGTACATGATGAGGGAGAAAATATGAATTGTCAGTTTCATCAGATGTACATTCTCGAGACATATGTCCTGTTTGTTCGTATTCATGAATGAATTGTTTGTAATTTTTGAAATATTCATTTTTTGAGTTGAATTTTTTTTCTAAATTGAGAAAACGTTTTAAAGCGATAGATTTAGAATCACCTAATAAGGAAGGAGAATGTTTGAATGGCAATCGAACAATAAATGTACCATCGATATCTCTAGAAACATTATTAATGAAGTGTTCTTCACATAAAGAATCATCGAGCGATATTGAACTATTTTCGCTGTTTGGACAATCTTCTATTTCCCAAAATTTTTTAAGATCGATGTCAAAAGTTAAAGACTTGGAAAAATTGCAAATTGTTTTTCTTTAAGAATATTAATTGAACCAGACACTAACCAACCAAAAATTGTATTTTGAAGGATCGGTAGGTTTTTACCTAAATAACGGAAGGGTTAATGCCAGGAAAATATAACAATAAAAGAAGTAAATAACGGCTTAGCTGGCAAGGAAAAGTAACTATCGACGCACGTTTCGGTCTTATTAGACCTCATCAGGACAGTATAACCAAGGTGTAAGGTGTTGACACTTGGAGATAGAAAACAACAAATGAAGCAACAGACCAAGAGATCGAATGCACATTTGCTGCAACCACTGAGAAAAAGTAACGCAGGTTGATTTTGTTTGCCTCCGTTGCTATACTGCGATGTTGCCCTCGAAATGCGGGTCTTCTCAGTGGTTGCAGAAAATGTGCATTCGATCTCCTGGTCTGTTGCTTCATTTGTTGATTTCTATCTCCAAGTGTCAACACCTTACACCTTGGTTATACTGTCCTGATGAGGTATAATAAGACCGAAACGTGCGTCGATAGTTACTTTTCCTTGCCAGCTATGCCGCTATTTACTTCTTTTATTGTATTTTCCTGGCGTTAACCTTTCCGTTATTAACTTGTATATATATATATATATATAATTCGTAGGGAAGTAATGCCGTACTTGTTAGGTAAACCAATTCTTAAATTATTTTTATTAACGGGAATTAACGGCTATTGTAAATAAAATATATTTTTTTTCGTTGGTCAATATTTCGTAATGTTTTTATTACTTCATCAGGACCAAAAATTGTGAAGGTGAAAATAATTTATTTCTCCTTCCTTATTAGAAAATGTATTAGAAATTGAGAATTATGAAGTTGATTTTCGTAATGTTTTTATTACTTCATCAGGACCAAAAATTGCTACAATAATAAATTACATTGTATACTTATGAAAATTGAAGCTGATTATTTACTTACTGAAGGTGAAAATAATTTATTTCTCCTTTCTTATTAGAAAATGTATTAGAAATTGAGAATTTTGAAGTTGATGTTTGAACAAAATTATTTATTTATAAAAATATTTAAATAACAAAAGGACGCTAGATGGCCTGACTTATTATTTTCACCTTCACAATTTTTGGTCCTGATGAAGTAATAAAAACATTACGAAATGTTTGAATTGGCTTCCGGTTGGAACCGCGTCACGTTGACTTCTACTGCCGACGTTTCGTTCTTCATTGCAGAAGAACTTCTTCAGGGCTGCTGCTGCTGGTGGTGTTGCTGCGGCTTCGGGTTAGTCGTTGAGACTGAGTGGGTATGCTTGTTGTCGTGGTATTTATAGTGATCGGTGGGGGTAGTGAGTCGGAACGGTGACCGGGGATTGGTCTGTTGGGGCGTGACGGATCGTTAATGAGATGTTTCCAGGCATTGTGGAGGTAAAAGCCAGTATCACCGTTCAGATTATTGGGATGTTTGAGTATTTCTATGGATTCACGGATTTTACGATTGAAAAAATGAGATGAGCGGGCTAGAAGTTTTGTGTCGGAGAATAGGATTTGGTGACCGGTTTCTAGTTTGTGTTCAGCTAGGGCCGAGCCAGTTGTTTGTAGTAGTCTAGTACAGCGTTCATGTTCAGAAACACGAGTGCTAACAGACCGTTTTGTTTCACCGATGTACACACGTCCACAGGAACAAGGAATTCGGTACACACCTTCGGATTGTAAGGGGATGTGATCTTTTGTGGAGGGTAGGCAATCTGAAAGTTTCGTCAAGGGTAAGTAAATTGATTTGATGTTCTGTTGTTTGAGTATTTTGCCGATTCGATCTGTTATGGTGTGAATGTAAGGTAGGTAAGCTGTAGCGACAGGAGGTGTATCAGGTTCAGAACGTGGAGGAATTGGGATGCGATGACGAGAAATGGATCTTTGGATGTCGTGCTTTTTGTAGTTGTTATTTAGAAGGACTTTTGTTACGTGGTTCAGTTCAGTTTGAAGTGAAGAGGGTTCTGATATGGCAAAGGCACGGCTGACTAGTGAGTTAATGACTGACTGTTTTTGAGAAGGATGATGGTGTGAATTTGCATTCAGATAGGCATCAGTATGGGTTGGTTTGCGATATACAGAGTGTCCTAATCTACCGTTAGGGAGGCAGCTTACTAAGATATCAAGGAAAGGTAAGTGGCCGTCAGTTTCATATTCCAAAGTGAAGCGAATGTCAGGATGTTGAGAATTTAGGTGTTCAAAGAAGTTGTTTAGGGATTCCTTACCGTGTGGCCAAATAGCAAAGACATCATCTACATATCTGAACCAACACTTGGGTTTAAGTGGGAAAGAAGTAAGGGCTTGTTGTTCGAATGCTTCCATAAAAATGTTGGCTACTATTGGGGAGAGAGGAGAGCCCATGGCAGTGCCTGAGACTTGTTCGTAATATTGATCACGGAACATGAAATAGGTTGAGGTTAAGCAACATTCTATTAAGGGAATTAAGTCTTCGGGTTGGTTATGGGCTGTGAACAGTTGTTGGATGATTGTGATGGTGTCGGGAATTGGCACTTTGGTGAAAAGAGATTCTACATCGAAGCTGACCAGAATGTCCTGAGGGTCTAAGGAAATCTCGTGAATTTTTTGGACGAAGTGCTGAGAGTTGAGGATGAAGGTTTCACTTTTACCTGCAAACGGTTTTAGACTCTGTGCTAGATATTTGGAAACTTTGTAGGTTGGTGAGTTAATTGCGCTTACTATGGGACGTAAAGGTGTATCGGGTTTGTGGATTTTAGGGAGACCGTAAAGTCTGGGAATTCTGGAGTCACGGGGGATCAAGACTTTTTGTGTTTCTGGTGGGATAGAAGAAGCTTTTATTAAGGTCGTTACGGTACGTTCTATGCGCGAGGTTGGATTCCGTCGTAAGGGTTGGTAGGCGGGGTCGTCTAATAGGGTGTTGATTTTCTGGTCGTATTCTGCGCGGTCCAAAACTATAGTGGCATTCCCTTTGTCTGCGGAGATTATGACTATGTCTGGGTTATTTTTCAGGGTTTTGAGGGCTTGAAATTCAGATTTTGTACAATTTGGTTTAGGGGGTTTGGCTGCTTTTAAAATTTTGTAAATCGTAAAATCCGTGAATCCATAGAAATACTCAAACATCCCAATAATCTGAACCGTGATACTGGCTTTTACCTCCACAATGCCTGGAAACATCTCATTAAGGATCCGTCACGCCCCAACAGACCAATCCCCGGTCACCGTTCCGACTCACTACCCCCACCGATCACTATAAATACCACAACAACAAGCATACCCACTCAGTCTCAACGACTAACCCGAAGCCGCAGCAACACCACCAGCAGCAGCAGCCCTGAAGAAGTTCTTCTGCAATGAAGAACGAAACGTCGGCAGTAGAAGTCAACGTGACGCGGTTCCAACCGGAAGCCA